>JAAAKG020138582.1:0-12599 GCA_010014905.2 Druon quercuslanigerum
ACTGTGTTAAAATAATAATTTTCTATTATTTTCAGTCCACAGGAAAGATTCATAGTAGGCATTAACCGATTTAAAATTTTTTTTTCACATCTTTTTGATCTAAAATGACAACTTCTTTTGTCCGGCTAAAATAATTCAAGTAATTTTAGATTTTGCACTCCTCTATAAAAGACGAGAAACTTATATACTGAAAAAATAATACAATAGTACATTTTTGGGATCAAATTGTTTTTATATGCAAATACATAAAAGCAGTTATTTGAAATATTTTACCATTTGTACTTTTTTATTTAAACCTAATTCCAACTGCATATTGACGAAATTTCCTCCCACTTCATAACGCGTTAGAACACCCTGACTTCCTGTTTTTAATTTATTGTTAATTTTCATTGAATATAAATTGCTATTTAATATTCTTATAACGTCTATTCAGCTTCTTCCAAAGAACTAGTTCTTATACTTTTATTTTTAGTCTGGACAGGAGAATGATTAGGTAGGTGAGTGCGGGTAGGGTGGGAGAGTAAGGTAGAATGGCAATAAGAACAGGGGGAAATATAGAAGGGGTGGGGAAAAGTAAACGAGTGGAAGTATAGGTGGGGAAGTGAGGGGAGAGTAGGGAGATTTGAATGACTTTATTAACGTCTTAATTAGACTACGAAGCCATATTTGTAGGCATATGGCGCATTCTTTTACTAATTATTTATTAAATTTATAAAATATAAATGTGAGTTGTCCGTAAGCAAAATCATAGAATGTGGCGTGCTACCGAATTTTAAAAAGTATTTAAAATATCCCGTATTATTTATCCAAGGCTTAACTTATTTCTGTAGACTATTAATTCACATTAAGATAATCATAATAGGATTCCATTTAAAAGGTCCCCATGTTATAGGAAAATTTCTTGCAGTTACTTTAACTATCACTTATTTATGTTGTAGTTTATAGACTTGAGCAAATAATGACTAGTTATTTTGTGTGATATTCTTCACTTGAAGAAACATCATTTTTATGTTCTTGTTGGATTCTATTATCCATGATGAAATAAAGTAGCTAGAATTTGAAAAACGTGAAACGATGAAACATCTGATAAATATACGTTTACTTAACTTGTGCATAAATTCTTGAGAATTGACAAGGAAATAATTTCAATAGACACATCTTATAAACTATATCGATACACTCCAGATAAACCACTGTATTACATAGGCAGAGAGTTAAAATATTTTCGCAATTTTCACTATCACAGTTTTTCCTGAATTAGAAAGAAAATTTTAGTTTTGTCCTAGACATGCCACAAATATCACATGTAAAAGAACTCGGCTTTTCTAATTATCTCTTACTTCCTTCCTTACAGTAATTACTTCGAGTTAATTGTTAATATTAACGTTGAATTCACTGAACCGAGAAATAAAACTGTGTAAGCTCATCACTCTACTTAAAACTTCTCGGAAATTTCGATTTTACAATATCCGCGGTAATCACTAATAACAATAAAGATTATTTTTAATTTTTTAATCTGTAAAAGTGAATGAAAAATTTGTAACAACTGGTGAATAGTATTTACTTCATATCGCTTGGTATTAGATATATGACAAAATATAGCAGTTATCAGCACGAAAATTAGATAATATGCAATTATTCATGTATTGAAAAAATATAAAAATCTTAGAGCAATGAAACCTTATCAGTTAAATGTAAAATGTTCGGCGGGTTCGAATAGAAACCCGATACTAAGGCAAATTGTAATTTGTAACTTTTTCTGTCTGGCTTGTAATTGGTAACATTTTGACACTCGTAAAATGTCTGCCTTTATCCGGTTTATGTGTATCATTCGAGACCCAAAGAGTTAATATTTAAAGTCCTGTGTCGCACTCGAATCTTCTTTGTCTGACTCTTATCCAGCAATCGTGACAAAATGTTAGAATGCAAAGTTGCATGGCGGAATATGAATGTGTCTGCGGTGTGTATCCGCCACCTGAAAGATCCAAAATTATTTAAAATGAAAAATCTCAATCTACTCGTCTTTACCCTTCATTTGTCCGGCAGTTAGAACCTTAATTTTGTTGTTTGTAACTTCAAAGTCAGAATGTGTCTGAATGTGTCTGGTATATAGCAGCCATCTGAAAGATCTTAAATTATTGAAGGTACAAAATTGCAATTCGCCCGTTTCTTCCAGCATATGTCCGTGAATTAAAACACTAACTTTTTTGTTTCTGAAATTGTATTTCTGCTTCTAATTGGCGGAGAGAAACTGGATAAGGTCGAGTGAACTTTCACCTCGGGGAAGTGTACAAATTACGTAAGAGCATTTCCTCCAATTTTTACCCCCCCCCCCCCTCCCGTCTTATAAGACATCGTAAGTTTCGCAAGACCCCTCCCCCCTTTTTACATCAGTTTTTTTCTTTATTCGAAGGGGATAAAATATATGTATGGTATATAAATTAATAAAATATCCCTAAATATTTTAGTTTCCATTGCAACGGTACATTCGGCTCATTAGAAAAATTGCGTTTAAAATACCGTATGTATTAAAATGAATGTATCATAATTATGTATACTTTAGACGAGAATTTACATGAATACATTCAATTAAATAACGTTTACCATCAATGGAACATTTTTGAAGGAGCCGGACAAGAAGGTATTTTCTTACCTAACTGTAAAATTTGACCCCATCCCCTCCCCCACGTGAGGGTACGTCAGATTTCATAGGCACCCTCCAACCCTACCATTTTTTACGTAATTTGTACACGTCCCCTTCTTAACTTAAACATTTCGTCATTTTTTTGTCATGAGAAATTGACAGCAGAACAGGTTCCGACATAAATTGTTTTTGGACTTAAAGCATAAAATAAATATTCGGATTGCCGTACAATAAATAGATATGAACCGAGTGCAAATGTAGTATGATTGCGGACTAAATCCGGACGCAAAGTTTTCACAACATTACGGACAGAACGGAATAAAAGCCGTTTTTTATCCCTCTTCTATCCGAAGTTTGAAGCAAGTAATGTACTTCTTTTTTCAAATTATTATCTACTTAACAATGTTTTTTACGTCGCAGACTCAACTTAAAAATTCAGCAATATTTATAATCATTTATAAAATCGAGAAAAATATCATAATCAGTAATTATAATTAATGCTTTAAGTTATAATTCGTGATCAATCTTAACATATTAATGATAAACAACTTATTTTACTATTTAAAAGATTCAATTGTGACCTAGTTGGTGTTTAATAAAATTAAAATTATTTGAGAAATGATTTGTTTACTAAGATCTGCGGCTTTTACAACAACAGAAGCAGAAATACAAAAATTCAAAAAAAATTATGCCAAATTAACCGTTTTAATGTAAACATTTTTTTTAAGTTTCCTGAAATTTTCCTTTGAATATTCGTATTAATTTAACAATGGATCTTCTTTCGTCGACCTCATCAATTATTATGAGGGTTTATTGAATTTTAAGATTTACAGTACGTAGAGTATATTCTCAATGTATTTTTTCGTAAAATTGTAATTTACTTAAACACGTGTCTGTTCGCTAATTTTGTCTTCAGATATAGCATCCAATTTCTTTTGCAAATCTGGGTTCTGCATTCCCTGAATTTCTTCCAACGTTTTGCCCATAGTCTCCGGAGTAATCCAGAAGATAACAAGTGATGAAAAAAAGCATATAATTGCATAAATCCAGAAGGAACAATAGATACCAAAATATTCATTGACAAACGTGTATCCCATTATACCACCAAAGGCAAAAAGTGCCCCAATTGCAGATCCAAAAGCTGTTGCAGCTCCTTTGAAACTCATGGGAAAAAGTTCCCCTACTAGTACAAAAGACACAGGACCAACGCCCACAGTAAAAACGACAGCGTATACAATCATAGAAGCAAGAGGCAACCACGTGATTGAAGAAACGTCGGCTTTTAAAGAAGATTGTAAGAAAAAGAATAATCCGAGTGCTACAAGTGATAGAGTTGATAATAATGCAGTTACTAAAAATAAAACTCGTCTTTTAATACGATCGATGATCCACATTCCAGAAAAACAAGCAACTAACTGAAATATGTTTAACATCAGAGCAGTGTATTTAGGATTCAAGGGTGAATGACTGTCTATCGAAATTTGTTCAGCATACGAATAAATAGTGCTGACTCCAGACAGTTGATGAGTCAACTTTACAAATACCAGAATCACAAATCCTTTTCGATGTTCCTTTTTGCGTACCAAGTCTTGGAAAACGGATCTGCTGTTCTTTTGGTCTTCCTGTATGGACAGTTTAATCTTCTGAATATCACTTTCCAAGAATTTGGACGTAGTACGACCCCTTAATTTTGTTAAAATTTTGACAGCCTTCTCGTCCTGACCTTTCATGAAACAATAGTATGGACTTTCTGGCATGAATAAGAAAATTACGCAGAAAATTATTGGTGCCACAAGTGTTGTTAAATTCAGTACTTCGTAGGATACATTTGGAGCAATTATAGTAATCAGAAAGAGGCCTCCATTTTCTGTCAATTGGATAATGTTCATGAAGATTC
The DNA here is from genome assembly GCA_010014905.2 of Druon quercuslanigerum. NCBI lineage: Eukaryota > Metazoa > Arthropoda > Insecta > Hymenoptera > Cynipidae > Druon > Druon quercuslanigerum. The sequence goes on from JAAAKG020138582.1 coordinate 4,542, forward strand.
CTCGAATGTTATTTTCCGCAATTTCAGCCAAGTAAATTATCAAGGAACTATAGAGGCTTCCTTGCGAAATTCCTCCCAATAGTCTTGCTACGTAGAGGTGAACGTAGTTATTGGCAACGTTGATTATGATCCAGCCTATTAGTCCCACGATGACAGATACTAGTGTAGAATATTTTCGACCAATACGGTCAATGATCAAAGGGTTAAGCAATGATCCAACGACATCGCCTATTAGGTACATTGATACTATCCATGCTCCTTCTTCTTCAGTTATTGGAAATGGTGAGTCTTTGCTTTTTAAAAATGGCAGTGCTGGTGAAGGCCAAATCAGGTATCCACTGACTCCCAGGACTCCAAAGCAAGCTGTAAAATTTGAATTGATTTTAATTATGAAATAATCTAATAATTTCTTAACTACAGTAGTTATTAAATTGTAATCACGTGTCTGCGTAACTGCAATTCGATGAGCATATAAACAAATATGTTCTGTGTCCCTCGACAGTTCGAGTTGTTTAATTAAAATTAATTGATTTAATTAAAGTACTTGCTAAAATCTAAGACTTAATTTATTTAATCTTATTCTTTAAACCAATAAACTTATTTCCCTGAAATAAATCAATTTTTCTCAATACCAATTATAAAAATCTTTGAGGAAATTCTCGTGTAATATTTTCAATTTTATTAAAACTATATGAAGACAATATTGTTGAAATTTACTGCAGGCATGTGATATCAAAATTTCACTAATCGGTTGTTAACTGAAAACACTAAAGCATCAGTCAATATCGTTAAAAATTGACTTTTAGTCAAATAAGCTTGTGACTTTTTCCCCCTTAGTAAAATGCTAAAATATTACTAGTTTACTAATCAAATAACTAATTATTATCAAAAAAGCCACTTTTTACAGAAAAAGCTGAAGTAAAATTGTGTTGCATGTCAAATTTCCCGCTGTTAAAGTTTACATGCTATTCAGAGAAAGTTTATCCTACGATGTAATAAAAGCTGTCGTCTGCTAAGTCTCCTTAGCAGCATTGGGAAAACTTTAGAGTATGTGTGAATTGGAGCTTTGAATCTGGACACCACATTTAATATAACACAGAAAAAACTAAGGTTAAAATTTGATGCAGCTGAGAGTTGCAACGGTTAAAAATTAAACATATTTTGGCGAAAGTTTCACCGAGGTTAGGAGAAGCGAGGAGAGTTAGGTTAGGATAATAATTTTGATCTCGTCTAATCCGTCACGCTGAAGTGAGCAAATTTCGGTAAAACATGTAGAATCAGCAACAGTAAACACGAAAAAAAATTGTTCTTACTGATATACCTCCTACGACGAAAGATTATCCAGCCAAGGTTAAAAATCTGCAATTATCTTCGATTCATGTAAAGTTTATGTGGTAAGGTTAATTTTTGTTGCGGTGAATCTTTCACCTGGAATCGATGTAAACTTTATCTTTCGTTTTTTCTGTGCTCCCTCATTTAACAGTTGTATTTCGACATTCTCTTTATTTATCCAAAATTTATTACATTCATTCCATTCACAAAACATGTGATAAGCTTTTCAAGAAGTTTAAACACCCTTCACTCCCCCCCCCCCTTCTGCGTGATGCTTTTTTCACTTTTCTGAATATGGGGAATGATAACTGAATCAACCCTATTTCTCCTGAACGTATTATATTAAACTTATAGATTATTGTTAAAAATTCAAGTGCTTTCAAATTCCATACGTAACATAAATTTTAGGGACCTGAAAGTGATTTTAATAGAGGCCGGCCGCGGAAATACTGATTGAACAGTAAGATTTGAGTTGAAATCTTCTGAAATCAGTTAATTTTAAAAGATTACATTTTGCATATATACCAGTCTGCTTTTAAATGAATTTAAATTTAAAATAAGATTCGATAAATTTCAAAAACTCGACGTTTTCAGACTTTGTCTTCGTCAAGTGTTCAGCAAATAACATATTTCGACACTAACGGTGCTTGACAGTGCTTGTTCTCGTTGAGAATGTCTCACGACATTTGGATGGCGCTCTACTCAAACAATATTCATAGCGGGATTTGAAAAAATATATCCTTTTATGAAATAAAATAATCTTTAATTAAACTGATTAATTAGTCCCGCCTCTTCCGAACTCCTGGCGTACCAGCATCGAATAGCATGAGCTCTTTGTGTTGGATTACTCAAATCCAGCATTGGGAGAAGCAATGTTGTCTCGATACTGGCACGTTGAGCGTTCGCTAGCCGAATTTCAAAGAATACTCACACGTATTGTCATCAAAATCCGTGTGAGACAATACGCGGTGCCCCCTTGAAGTATGTGGTCGGATAACCGCGCGTTCTATATATCGAATTGTACTAGTACCACATACGTAGGATTGCTCTTGTACAAGCGCTGTACTTACAGACGCTCTATGCAAGCAACCGTAGCGCGCATAATTTTGCAGAACTGCCCATATTTAAGACTCTGAGCGGCAAGTGTTCTCCGGCTCGTACTGTAACATTACCGTGTACGCAGCATCGCTCTTATTCCAGTGCTGCAGCTATAGAAGTCTCATGTCGACATCATCAAACGCACGCGTTTATCGAAATGCAGTCGGTCAGGCTCAGGAGCGTTTGGGTCTAGCTAGTAGAACGCATCGTGTCCCGCATCTTCCGTACTCCTGGCATATCAACATCGAATAGCACGAGCTCTTTTTGTATTGGATTACTCTAGTCCCGCATCCGCAGAAACAATGTTCTCTCGATACTGGTACGTTGTCCGAATCAAGATGGTGCCAAGATTATTGAACTACCGTATTTCCATTTTCGAACCGATAGAGTTCCAGCCCACGCAGACAACATTGGTTCTAGGTTATTTGGTAACCCCCTCCGCCCGGGCTTTTTTCCGTAAAGCAGCCTCTTGTTGACAAAATACAGGCGTTATCTAACGCAATGAGGATCATGTACAAAAGGAAGAGATGGATCAGGGAGAATCAACAATTTCTTGCTGACCCATCGCGTCTATTCAGCGTCTTCCTTGTATCTGGCAAAGTTCCATCCAAGCCCAATGAGTAGGAGACTTTTTAGAAGAAGTTGTACAAGATCCTGAAAACAATGGATTTGAAAGAAGATACTGATAATATCACCCGCTTCAAGGAGTTTTGCGACAACCTTATACCATCTGAGAAAGAATGTCCACCAATCACTGCTAATGGGGTGTAAAAAGCACTGAGGGATTAGAAGAACTTTTCCGCTACAGGACCAGATGGTATCAATAACTTCTGGTGTAAGAAGTTTACTTCTGCACACTAATATCTTCCCCGCATATTCACCTCATATTTAAAGTCAGTAACGCCTATTACGCAGTAGCTGGTGTTAGGACGCAGTATACTCATATCGAAAAAAGGCAATTTTTCCAACCCAGAGAATCACAAGCCAACAATTTGTTTAAACACACTGCATAAGATTTTTACTGCGGCGCTAAACCAAGAGGATTGTTTGAAGAATTGAGCTTGTGTTTAGGAAGATGTTTGAACAACGTGGCTTGAAAAAAATTGTAGCGCTATGTCGAGAGAACCTGCTAATTAACGAGTGCGTCTACAAAGGCGCAGCAGGACATCAGTGCATCCTGTCAAAGGCCACGATTTAGTACCGGAAAGCTTTTGATTCACCTTCTCATTGACTTATTATCTGTCTGTTGAAAAGCTTGAACGTTCATCCACACATAGCGAAATGCATAGAGACATTGATGCCCCTTTGGAAAATTAGATTTACTATCTTATCTGGAAAATATCGAGTGACAACGAACAACGTCACCTTCGATAGGGGCGTCTTTCAGGGCGACACCATGATTCCTCTGTTTTTTGCATCACACTTCTGTTTCTATCTCTTGTTCTACGAAATTCTTCTGGATACATCTGTCGCGACACTAATCATCTCGAGCATAAAGTCTCTCATGTATTTTATATGGATGACCTTAAGATCTATGCTTCTGTCAAGAGCAAACTTCAGAGTGCTTTTAATGTCTTCAAACAGTACATAGGAGAGATTGGTATGGACATTGGATTTGAAAAATGTACAAAAATTCATCTGCAGAAAGGAAAGATTATGGGCATTCTCGAGGTCCCTGAGCTTGTAGATATAAGTGTTATCAGACGCATTGACACTGGAAAGACCTATAAGTACTTAGGCATGCCTCAAAGCCACATTCAGGAAGCAACATCAGTGTAGGAGTCTCTCCGAAGCAGATACAAGCATCTTGTTTGGAAGATTTGATCTTCAAATCTGTCGGCGTTGATTAACATTCGTCTGTTCCACGATTATACATTTCTCGCTGTCAAGGCGGACAAGACACTTCTGAATCTCTAGTGTCTTCATAATTGAATGGTTCTAAGTACTGCTTCCAACGTTGCAAACGGTAGAGATCCTCTCTTAAAAATGGTCAGAAACCATGAGATGATTGGCAAAGAAGCGTTCCTTTACAAAGCCGCAGAGCAAGTGGCAGAGATATTTGGCCTGAATTTGAAAATCAGAAGTGATGAAAGTGCATTATTTCATCTAGATGCTTCTTTTCTAAAAGGCGAAGTTAAGAAAGCAGAAGTTGAAAAATTCTGCCAAGAGCCACTTGATAAGAAAATGCATGGAAACTTTTACAGAAATGTAGAAGAACAGTCCTTGTCAAAAGAGCAAACTTTTGCTTCTCTTAAATCATCAGGGCTTAATTCAGGTACAGAGGGATTCATTTTTGCGTGCCAGTACGGTGTAATTTCCACCTTAATATACTGCGACCGCATTATATGTCAAGAAGTTCCCAGCGGTAGGTGCAGAGCGTGTCATGCACACTCTGAGTATCTAGAGCACATACTGTCCGCGTGCCCCACCCACGCGGGAATGACGTATTTCTACAGACATAATGAGGCTTTAAGAGTGTTTTATTATCATCTTTGTCGCTCTAACGGTTTTGGCCGCGACCCCGTAATAAACAACTTTAAAAATTAATTTTTGGAGAAACGACACAAGCTATGAAAAAATAAATATACAAAAGCTGCTGTGCCTAAACATAGCGAAAATTCATTCAAATATGTCATGAATAATTTTTGAAGGGACAAGTAGTTTTTATTTTAATCGCACAAAATAACATTCAAAATAAAAAAAATTATTTAAATTTATTTAAAAAACAAAATTTGTTAAACCGAAAAGATCTATAAACTTATTAGTAATTGTTTTTAGATAAGACGAGTAGATTCTCTTGTAATCGTAATAAATAACACTAAAAATAAAAACATTATTTTTTGGAAAAACGACACAAAAGACGAAAAAAATTAAAAGGCAAAAGTTGTTTCATAAAAAAGTACATAAAAGTTTATTATAAACTCTAATTATAAAAATATATATAAAAAAAAAAAATTTTTAAGAAGGGCACATGTTACAATTACATTTTATTTAAAAAGATTTTTTGCCTAATTTATGTCTAAAAATTTGCTTAGAACCACATTACGCTAGGAGGCGTCTTTTAGTTTGAATGGTAAAAAATAAAATTGAAAATAAACCAATTACATTTATGGAAAAATGGCGCGAGTTGCAATAAAATGTTTAATGATTATTTTTATTGTAATAGGATGCGCATTTTTTTATGATAAAAATAAGGCAATAAAAATACTTTTGTTCTAATACTAATGCATATTATAAATGGTAATTATATAAATTTATTGAAATCATAAACATGTTTTTCAGGGAGGCTGAGAATAAAATTTAATGCAAAATAAGAAACAAATACTAAAGAAATCATTAAAAATAAGATTTGTACTTTATTTTAAAATATCTAAAGAAAACTCCACAGACCGAGGTACATGAATAAATATAATACACATTTTATATAATAGAGATGAAAATAATGCAGAAAAGTTCGCATTATCGACGAAATCGAGTGCGGAGCACGAGACACGTGATCAGAATGTGCTCGTTAAATCCTCAGGAGCTTTAAAAAAAGAGAATTTACAACCACCAAATGACAGTTGTCAATGTTTCGAACTTTTATTTTCAAAGGGATGCGCACAAATGTGGAGCAAATAAAAAAACACCATCGCACGCCCTATGCACAGTCAAACTTGCGAGCGAAGCGTGTCGCGCGCGATGGGCATGTGACCACACAGTGGACAGACTTTTTGGGTTATTTTACAGTCCCAAATTTTTTTTCAATTTTAGTTTAAATTTCACTATCGACCTCGCATTTTTAAAACCCAAAATCTACAATGAAGACTTTAAATGTTATGTTGATTCCATTCCAGTATTTCATGTTCAAACGTAATATAGGAGAAAACATGTAAGTAACATTGAATGCAACAAAAAATTTGACTTTTAGACGCGTAGCTCATTCATAAATTAAGTTAGACTTAAGTAATAAAAACTTTATTATGTGTTTTACATCTTGTGCATGAGCACCTGTGTTATAAGGTTTTTAACGTTCTAGTGATCTAGAGATGAAGACAAAAAAATCTAATAACTAATATTGGATAGACAAATTTTTAGTTAAAAAAAATTAATATTTAACCCAAGACATGAATTTTAAATTAAAATGGTAAATATTCAACAATTTTAATTAATTCAGAACGAAAAGTGTAATGGTTAATACGTGAACAAAAGAAATTTAAATAAAAGAACCATTGAATTCAACAAAAATATACATATTTTCAAAATATCAACCAAAACAGATTATTTTTTAAGGAAACAGATGCATTTTAATGCATAAATTATTCAATATCTATCAAAAGAGATGAATTTTCAAACCAGAAGTATGCTTTTTAACCTAACTGTTGAATTTTTAAGCCAAAAAGTTTCAGAAAGCATTTTAACTTTCAAGGTACAAGTTTCATTTTAAACCAATAAAATTCATTTTTTACCATGATAGACGGTTTTTCAACTAAAATGGATCAATCTTTAGTCAAAAATGGAATAGTTGAATTTTTATGCAATAAAATTAATTTTAATTTTCAAAAACCAATCTTTCTGCAAGTACCTAAATTTTAAAACATTAAAATGATTTTTAACCGAGTCGTTCAACTTTCAATCAAATAGTTCAATTTTTGACCGAGAAAGAGGTATTTTTAATAAAATGGTTAAATTATCCACAAATACTTGAATTTTAAAGATAATAATTTAAGTTTTGCAGCCAAATAGTGGAGTTTTTAACCAGAAGGAATGAATTCTGAAAATCGGAAACGATTTCTTGAAAACTGGAGAAAAAAAAAAATTTATTGAAAATAGGAAAAGAGGGAGATATGGAAAAGAAAGTGAAGTGTGTAATTAATTTGTCCTCAATTTATTCAAATCATCTTATTATTTAGTTAAATAAATTCAAATTTATATAAATATTTAGGCCAAGTAAAAATGTCAAAGTAATGCATTTTAAGGAGGGTGGGAAAAGATAAACAATATCCCCAATAAATTGCAATTTTCTGTCCACTGAACTATTCTTTTTTTCATAACCTTGCAAACATTTTTATTTTTTATTAAGGTGCTTAATAAAGTTTAACATTCAAGTTTGAAGATTCCTAAATCAAAAATAATCTTTATAGACAGCCAAATGTTACAATTTTTAATCCGAAATTTCTATGTGTTTAATGTTGCAAATTTCTGAAATCAAGTTTCATTGAAGAGATGGTAAATTTAAAGATTTTTAATTTTAAATGTCTACTTTTTTAAAATTCAAAACTTCTAATCTTTTACATTTGAAAACTGAATTATAACTTAGTTTTGTAAATAGTAGATTTTAAAGGTAAATCTTTATAATTTTACAAATTTCGAAAGAAATAAAAAGTTTAGTATGTACCGTCTCTTCAATGGAATTATAAATAAAAAAAATCATTACTTAAGAAACGTACACATTTAAAAAGACTAAAGGTTTAGAAGTTGCAAGAATTAGAAATTTCAAATAAAATATATTAAAACAGTCAATATTTTAAAATTATTTATATGCCATTTATAAAACTGTTTACTTATTAAAACTGTTTATAAAATCGCTTAGCTTTTTTTCTTTTAAAGGCTCGAATTTTACGAGCAATCAATTTTGATGGACTGAAG
>JAAAKG020138583.1:0-12599 GCA_010014905.2 Druon quercuslanigerum
CGCTTCGCTCGGGCAGCAAACTTCACACTCGTCAGAAATCACCGCCATTCGTCACTCGATATGTAATGTACTATTACATTAATCAAATTTGAACGAAACAACATCGGTCGGACTGGCCGACCTGTCCGAGCGCGCGAGGAAGGTATTCGTTCGGATATAACGCATAACTACATAAATATTTTCAGTCCGAAAAGTAGCAAATGTTAAATAAAGATTTTAACCGGCAATTTTTTTTATAAAAATTGAAAAATTAAAAACAATAGATTTCACAAAATGAAAAGGTATGAAAAACCATTAAGAAATCACTCATAGAAAATTCAATTCTCATATGCAGAAAGAAAGCTTTGTCCAGGGCATGCGAATTTTGCCCCCTTTCAGGAGAGGTATGTAAAATGTACACTGGAGTTAGCAAGAAATAGGCCGAACTATATTGTCAGGAGGGAAACACAGAGAATGATTTTAAGGATTATAATGGTGAGCCGAGCGTGTAAATGTAAGGGGAAATTTTTAGAAGAGGGGGGAAGTAAGCTGGTTAGGGAATGTTGATGGGAGGAGTAGAACAGACGTAGGGGTGAGAGGATGGTAGTGAAAAGGGAAAGGTATTTTAGAACAAATGGATTGCAGATAGATGAAGTGAGAAGGATGCATGAGGAAGGAAGGAGGGTGTAAGAGTTGATTAAAAGAAACAGCATGAAGAGAGAGGAGGAAGCAGAGGTGAAGAGAATAAGAGAGTCAAGGTTTAATGAGAACTTTGTGTGACTTATGTCAAGGCAGAAGAGCGTAATATTTGTGTGAGAAAGGAGAGCAAGGAAGTCAGGAACTTATGGCGAGAATGAGATGCGGGTGCATGGAGAGTTATAATAGGTTCTGGCTTTTTGGAGAGAAGAGGATGTGTGAATTGTGTGGGAAGGGGGTGTACGGGAAGGGGGATGCAAAAGTGGAACATAGGTTGGAGTGTGAAGAGGTGGAAAGGAGTGGGATACGCATGGAGGTACTGTTGCATGAAAGGGGGGGGGGCAAAAGGGCAGTGACATGGGTGAAGGGGGTGTTGGGTAAGATGGAGAAGAAGAGTAGGAAGGAGCAAGAGGAATGGAGAAGGAAAGATTGTATACAGAATAGGAAGTAGATTTAAGAAAATTGTACATTTTGTAAATAGTAGATAAGGATAAGGGATTAGCTGCGGAGGCATAAGCTGGCAAGGCGAGGCAAAGCGAGAAAATAGCGTGATGCTTTCGAGGGGAGAAAGTAGCGACATGCGTGCGAGGGGATGCGAAGCGAGGAAGGCAAGGTCGACTTAGAGATTATGCGTGGAGGGATGCTACTTTTTAAAGAGTTAGCTGTAAGAAAATTCTGTAAAAATGGAAGTGTAAGCAAGTCCATTTTTTAAGGCCAGCAGGCTGAAAAATAAATGTTTATCTATCTACTACTATCATATAGGCAAGCAAACTTTAAAAATTTAAAGACAATCGGAGATATGACATTTAAAGTCGGGGCAATTTAGGAATAATGCCCCATATTAGAGTTAAAAAAAGAGAGTCCTTTTTACAGCCGCAATTTTCAATATTTTGTCCTGATTTTGTTCATACGGCATCCAAAATTTATATTTTTTTTTTGGCCAGCGCCTATTTTGGAAAAAGTCTTTGTTAGAGGCAGACTCCCTGGGACGCATCGAATTTCTCGAAGTGATTTACCCTTTCATTATTATGAGATGCAGCTCAGTTATAAAAACTCAAATTATGAAAGCATAGATTGATTCAATTTTAATTAGCAGAATTAGTTGATTCGTATAATTTTAAGTATTCAAAAAAAAAAAGATTCATGAAAATTGGTTAATATTTTCAGTAATAATAAAAATGTTAAAGTGCACACGAAATTGTACAGATACACCGTAGCGAGGTAGGAAACTCATTTTTTTCGTTCAGCAAAGTCTACAGCCTTTAATTCAGCCCTGATTTAAAATTATTATTTTTAATTTGAAGTGCGCTTCCTTTCAAAGCGCACCTTGGTGTAACATATTTCCATTTTCAATTATTTATTTATTATATGTTTAATCAAGGTATGAGAAAATCGAGATTTTCAAAAAATTATATATTATATAATAATTTTATTGTTGTAAGTTTTTATTATTATACACATGATACATTGAGAAATAACCAAACATTGTAATTTATGTTAAAACAAGCGTGTGATTGGGGATTTGTGTTTCTTTCTATTTCGGGGTTTCTTTTATCGTCTGAATTATTGTATATATTCCTAAACCTAATATATGTTTGATTATATTTATTGAAGTACAATAAATGTTGATTTTGCAAGTAAATGAAATAAGTAAATATAACATTTTGACCTGGAGAATTATTTTTTGGCACGCAACGTGCTTCAAATTTTTGTTAGAGGTTTGGATAAACCTTTTTGCGTAAATTGCAAAAAAAAACCTTGCATAAATTTTCAGTAACATTTTCTATACAAAAAATTGACAATTGTACTTTTTATAAACAATTCTTTTGGAAATGTTAGAAATTTTTTGTTTATCCAATTTGGGATTTGCCTTTATCATTAGAATTGATACAGATATTCTGAAAAAGAACATAGCTTGAATTATATTTCAGGAAATACAACAGTTGTTGATTCTTCTTCTTTATTCATGATGTGTGTCCCCTGAGGGTTTACATGACCATCGCTTCTTACATGTCCATCTGTAAACGTTATATTATCTTATCCTTACTATTTACAATAATCTAGCGCAAGTTTACGGTTGAAAGAGTGTGCGAACGATCGAAGTTCATTTTGCCCCGTCCAACTCCTTCATCCACTCTTCCCCCAAATTCATCCTCCCCTAGTCTCTTTACCACATTCTCTTGCTAGCTTCCCTTATCTTCAATTCCTCTCGTACATCCTTCCTATGCATGCTCCCATGTTTACTCCTCCCATTCACATATTCTGCACTTCCTTCTCTCTTTCTTTTCCCAATACATCCCCTCCCTTAACTTGCTTCCCAATCTAAATCTTGCTAGTCTGGTCCATCTTCTCTTACCCCATCCCTTCTCTAAATTGTTTGGTACTCCTTCCTTTTTTATAATCTCATATCATTCATTGTACTTTGATTCCTCAATCATTCCCCATCTTTCCGTTAATTGTCTTTCCCTGTCCCATCTCTCCAATTCTTCATAGCTTACTCCATTCCTCTCTTCTATAACTCTCTCTCACTAAAAAAACTCCCTACTTTCTTCTGCCCATCTTGTAATTTCTACCTCTGTCCCTCTCCTTTTTTCTACCTCCTTTAAAGACTTTTTCGCTAATTCCCCTCCCGTTCCCTATCTTAACTTTGCCTCAAATTACCATGCCCTCTTACCCGCTCTAGTACTTAATTTATCCCTTTGCGCTTCTTCTCTCACCATATATCCCGGTGTCCTCCAATCTACCCCTAGCGTCCATCTTATATAACTTTCTTGTAAACTCTCAATCTCTTTCCTTTCCTTCCATCCCCATATCTCCGCTCCATAACCTAACACCGACCATTCCAGCGTATCAAATAATCTCTTTCTCCTTCTCCAATCTTTCTTGAACCTCATTTTCCCTATTCCCCATACATGTTTCGTTATCCCTGCTGCTTTTTTTAAAAATCATTTTCTCTTATATAAGCTCTATAATCTCCATTTGTTTGCAAGGTATATCCCAAATATTTAAATTCCTTTACCTCTTCTAACTTTATTCTTCTCCTTTTCTAAACCTCATTATCTTTGTCTTTTCTACATTTAAATTCAACTTTGCCCCATCTAAGTATTTCTCCAATCCAGTAATTAGGCCCTTCATCCCTTATTCACCTTCTGCCTTCAACACTATACCGTCCGCGTAACCTTGTCAGATTTCTCTCACTAGCCAAAAACTATCTCCTACTGGCCTTCCTACATTTACCCTGCTTTTTGTTCCTCTGAAAATTGTCGATAGTATATTAATACCTTTCGGATACCCTTTGTTACCATAACTTTTTCTATCTCAACTGTCCAAGGAGTTGAACGCGGCGTTCAAGTCCGCGAATATTACTTTTATTGCCCCTTTCTCCCTCTTAATCCTTTTATTTATTAGATAATTCAGGACATATATGTTGTCCACCAACCACATTCCTTTTCTAAACCCTGTCTGATTTGGAGGTTCTATCTTTTTTTTCTCAACTTCTTTCTTTAATCTCTCGGACAAAACAGTTGCATTATATTTTATATAATGTTGGCATCAGTGTCATACCCCTATAATCTTTAACCTCCTTCCCTTTGCCTTTCTTCACTACTGAGTACCACTACTCCTTCTTTCCATAACTCTGGACACTCCTACCCTCTCCGTACTCTGTTATACATTATCCATGCCCATTCCTTTAATTCCGTCCCCCCATATTTCTAGACTTCAGTTGGAATCTCATCTGTACCAGGTGCCTTTCTATCCTCGGCTTTTTGGTCTGCAAAATAAGTTTTTTGCACTAAACTTGCTTTAAATTTCGTCATTTATTGATCTATTGTGCCAGCTCCATTTATTGGTTACCTGAGGCTAAAAGATACGTAAATTCTACAATTTATACCTTGCTGGAATTAAAAAAATCTATCTTTAGTTTGGAAAAATCAGTTTCTTCTCAATATTTCGACAATATTTCAAGTATCTTAAATGATCTAGAGGAATCCAAGCTTGAAAAAATCGCTAGTTCAAATATTTCGATACAAATTTTTTTAATAACAATTGCTCATTGTTAGTTTTTTGAAAATAGTGATTGTAAATCATTCTCACAACAACTTGAAGCAGTTTTAGTGAAAAAAATTATTTTCCAGACCTAAGTGTCAAAGCTTTGAAATAATGTATTTTATTTCTTTACAAGATTGATACATGTTGCATTTTAAGAAATAAAATTGAACCTATGTTATTTTTAAGAACATCTGCATCAACGCAGATGATGAAGGAAACTCCTTAGTAGAAAAACCACAAATTTCAAACTTTTCGAGATACAATGTTCATAACAATTACAATTGTTAATGTTTCATAGAAATTTATACTGACTATCACTCTTACCACAATTTTTGTAATTCCAGATGAGAACAGATTTTGTTTAAAAAACATTTGAATATTTTTTAAATACATCAAAATTCAGTGATACTTGCAATTGAATAAAAGCAATTTCTTATTGTTAATAGTACATATAAATAATGAATGCAATTCTCGTTCACAAAAATGTTAAGCAGCGGCAGTGCAGAAAAAATATTTTGCACGCCAAAGTTTTATATTTACTTCTCTCATTTGTTGGCAAAATCAAAAATTTTGGTATTTTAAAAAATATAATCAAACATATAGTATTTTCAGGAATATCTACATCAATTCGGGTGATAAAGTATAAGATGAAATAGAAAAAGCCACAAATTCAAAAATTTTGCAAACAGTTGTTTATAACACTTCTTGGTTTATAAAAATTATGACTGACAATCACTCGTACAGTAATTTAAACCATTTATTTATATCCCAGAACAATTTTTTTGAAACAAAAATTCGAATATTTGACCATTTTTTAATTGAATTACTTTATGATGATTATATCACATTATTTTTTATTTAATCTTATTTCAGTATTAATTATTTGAAATTCGAGTACACAGGATGAAAATGATAATTTTTTCGACAGAAAACGGTTAGTAATTGTCCTGATTAAAATTCCAAGTCTCCTAGAAATGACACCCGTTCGTCTCGGAGATATTTTTGAAAAAAGTTCAAAAATTGGTTTTGCGTAGACCGATCCATTCTATTGAATTTTATAGCAAAATATACAACAGCAAAATTAAACTATGGGAAATTCTAAACAATTTAAAGGCAAAAAAACCTATCAATTCGCAAGTTTGTATCCATACTTTAGAACTTGTGAATTTTGCAAAAAAAAAATCTGCGCTCGATTAGGTATTCATCTCGCGCTACGCGCTTGGACACATTTGCCTCATGCTTGACACGCGTTTCCTCTAGATTTTCGGACTTTGTGTGCTGGCTATTGCGTGCTTCGCGGGTTAATTCTCTCTTAGTAAGCTTCATAATTATGACATGCTTTTGGTTCAATTACGTCAGTTTTACATAAAGAGAAGAACTAATTTACTTAAGGTTCTATCAGCCTTAAGGAACACATTCTCATCAAGACACTCGCGCTTCGCGCTCGATATTTAGTTTAAAAATCATGTAATCTCGCGCTCCACGCTCGTTTCTGTATATCGTATAATAGAAACCCAAAAGTTTGAGCGCGCTTTGTGTTCCGTGTTATATTTTCTCCATATACAAATACTGAATTTGTATTTGATTTCAAATGAAGAAGGAAACTCCTTTACTTCAGCGTATATTTCTGTACCTTGCTAATAAATTATACAATTAGAATGATTTTTTCTAACTAACTGAAAAAGGGGGAAAATAGTATCTAAGTCGTTTTTGGAACGTATACATATAATAAATTTGCCAATAATTATTGAAATGATTTGAGCTTTCACGTCACATTGTCAATGTGAATGTAACATGTAATTAATGTATATATAAAAACAAAATTCTATCGCATTAGATATTACATTAATTATTATATTAACTTTGCAAAATAATTTAAAAATTCATTATATTAAATTCTTTACCTCGGTCCGAGACTGTTTATTCAGATATTGCAAAATAAAGTACAAATTTTGTCCATTAACAAGACTTTCATTTATTATTTATTATTCACTAATCTTTATTCGCAGCTAACCTGAAAAATGTATTATTGCAAAAAGTTGCCCATAAAAAATTTGTAGATCTTTTTTGAGTGCAGAATTTTTGTCCAATCATAATTTGTAGTGCCTTGCATAGTTTGTTCGTAAAATGGAATTTTTTATCTTTTATTATTTTTTGTGCAACCAAAATGTAAATATTCAATTTTTCAAAAAAAAAAATTTTTTCTTTTTTTTCTTTTCATATAGGTCACGGGTTATGACCACGGAACTTTCACCCTTTTTATTGGGAAGGTCCTGTATGTACTGGAAAATGTACTGAATTCGAATTTGAGAATTTTGGTGGCAAATATCCATTTTTAGTTCACTTTGATCTCCTTTTTTGTTGAAGAACAATCCAGTTTTCAACAATTGTCGGATAATACGCTTCACTCTTATTAATTGTGCGAATCAAAATTAACTGGTTTTACATTGCTTATTTATTATTTACAAAAAATGTTATAAGAGGACAAGTTTTATATATCTATTTGAGGTAAAGCATTTTAATATTTTTCATTTTATTTTACGCAGAATTTAGTCCTCTATAATTGGTTTTCTTAACATTTTTCTGCAGGATATGTACGCAACGAGGAGTCATGAGAAACTTTTTTGGTTACAAATAGCTCAAAGTCATGACTCTTGATCTATGATGACTAGAAGATTATGCTTTTTTTAGATTTGCTTATAATTTCCCGCCTTACAGCTTTTTCTCACTTATGACCGATTGGGACTAGTACATTGAATTTTTTAGTATTACTTGAAATTACGTCTAATGTAATTGAAGTTTAGAACATTTGTTTGTTTGTTAAATGAACTGGTTCCAAAGTATAGGTACAAACTTCAGAATTAGGTTTTTTCGCCTATTAACAAAAAATCCGTGTTCTTTGGAGGACCATAACTCGGAACCTATGGAAGTTTGGTTTTTGCCTTAAATTGTTCAGACCAACTTAATATGGTAAAAAGGCCTTTTTCCGTACGAGATGCCTGGGCTAGTGTTTTATAAGGCAATTATG
Organism: Druon quercuslanigerum; assembly: GCA_010014905.2. NCBI lineage: Eukaryota > Metazoa > Arthropoda > Insecta > Hymenoptera > Cynipidae > Druon > Druon quercuslanigerum. The sequence goes on from JAAAKG020138583.1 coordinate 7,754, forward strand.
TAAATTTGTATTCAAATATTGCTATGATTGATATATAAGTTACCCCAATTATTGGGGTAACTTATATACAATACAGTATTCTGAGAAAGCTTATGCATATCTTCACGATAAAATAATAATTGAAATAAAGAAGTGTATCCCTGTTTTTGCAGGTAATTCACCAAATAAAATGTTTCCTGTCTCGTTTTTAAATAATTAAAATAATTATTTTAGAAGAAAAGACAATCTGAGAAAGAATTTCAATAAATCAACATTGGAAATAAATACGTTGGATTAAGTTTGCAAGCAAATAAGGAAATTATCTCATGAAGATGGTAAAAACTATATCTTGTATGCGGAAAAGGTTTTAAAAGATGACCCAGGTAAAATCTGGAGTATAACATCTAAACTAAAGAATGAGACTTGAATTCTAGGTGCAATATCATTTAATTGTAGGAAGTTATCAAAGGAAGTTGATTATGTTGCTGCTTTTGCAGATTTATTCGATAGTGTTTATATTAACGATAGTGGTGTCGGAGGTAAGAAATTGTTCAAAGTATCTAGGAGTTCGGATTACCTCAGTGGATGTGTTAAAATTTCACCCGTACAAGTTGAAGAGGCTATCAAAAGACTAAATAATAAAAATGCAACAGTTACGGTAGCTTCGTGGTTCAAAAGATTGCTAGCCGGTGTTATGGGAACCTCGTTCATATATTTACAATCAGGCCTTGGAAACAGGTATTTATCCAGAGTTGTGAAAGGGTACAAGAGTGTGTCCAGTATTAAGGGAGGGAAAGGTCTGACATGAAAAAAATAGGCCAATATCAATCGTGTGTAATTCTCCAAAGTTTTTAAAATGTGTACAGTGGATATATTTACGCCTTATCTGAAGCATGGATTTGTCCCAAAAAAATCCATAGTAACAACTTGAGCTGAATTTACAGAATATACTTCAAAGGCACTGGTTGATGGTGATCAGGTGGTTGTTATTTATTTAGATTTTTCCAAAGCATTTGATAAGGTTAGTCACAAATAAATGATCGATAAATTGCACAATCTGAACTTGCCTGACAATCTACTATCTTTATTGGATAATTTTTTAGAGCATCGAAAACATTTTGTTCAATATGCTGATCATACATCTAAAGCTTATTAGCCTCCTTCCGGTGTACCGCAAGGCTCGAATCTGGGTCCTATATTTTTCTTAGTATACGCAACTATATAAGTTCTAAGTTATCTGAAAAACTAAGCTAAACTCAGACAAAGCTAGAGATAAGTAAAAAATTCAAATGATACAATGACAAAGGAAATAAAGTTTCAAAATTATTAATAATTGGCTATTATCAATTATTTTCTCTTTTCTTTTTTTTCTTGTGCGCATAAAAGGAGTCATCAGCATCTGTGTCAGTCGAGGATCACTATTCGGCAATTTTCTCGGCTACCTGATTAACGGAATGCACTCGTGTTTATTGTCAGGCTTCTGGAAGAGTTACTGAATTGGGACTGAATGGGATTCCTGGAGCGAACAGTTATGTGTGCGTATATTGCCTGGATCAGTTACACAACTTTATTTTGTATGTCATTGTATTACTTGATTTTTTTTTACTTGTCTCAAACTTCGACTGTGTTTTATGCCTTCACCTAACTACAACTTTATTGATAATTAGTGTATGACGATGTCATAAATACACTTGTTCGCAATAAAATTATCTTTGTAGTGAAGCTTGTTACGCTGTTAAGCGAATTTTTTCACTGATTTATTTTATCTTTTGTGGAGAGGTCAACATTTTTGAAACCTATAGTAAGTTATTTCTTAAAATAAACAGTATGAGAGATTGTGTTCTTGTACAGGAAGACCTTGATAAATTTCATACTTGGTGTCCAGATAATAAACTTCCCTTAATCTTAAACAAATGCGTGGTAATAACGTATTCAAGATCAGCGAATCCAATATTTTTTAGTTCTGAAATAGGTAATATAGTATTGTGCAGAGAATCCAAGACTCTTGACTTAGGTAATAAGTACACCTTGAGTTTACGTTTTAAGGAACACATAGATACTGCTACGGTAACATTATTGTACATTAGTTTGGTTAGAACAAAGTAGAGCCTCTTTCCCAGGCCCCACACCTGCCTCATCACCACATTTGCCTTTCTCACTCTCGCTGTTATATGAACATCCACCTCCCTATTACACAAACTCTTTCACCTCCTGTACCGCCTTTTCCTTCCGCATTCACTCACCTCTCGTATCCCTTCCGACGGTTAGGCGGAGATCTTACCTCCCTTTGTATACTAGATTCAACGTGCTTCCATTAGATTGTTTAAACTCCAAATGACTTGAAAATATGCCTATCGTTTTACCTTTTTGTATTTAGAACTAGCGCGTCAGAGTAGCAAAAGAACGGTGTCGCGAGCTGTCGGCTCTGCTTGCGCACCGAGACAGTAGGTTTGTCTCGTTCCATCTCGTCTCGTTCCTCAGCATTTCTCGCTCGGCGGTAACACTAATAAGCACCTCATAAGGGAGTTGCAACGGCAATACTCAGGTAACTCTATTAAGCTGGTCGTCCTGATCTTCGGTGCTCTTGGAATTTCCCGGCGTTCACTAATTAATAGTCTAAAAATCTTCCCTGCATGTCATCGAAATGCTAAGACGCCTGCGGGAAGATGCATAAGACGGTTGTTCTTCGTTCGCTCCGTGTCTTTAGGCTGTACGAGACTTTTGCCGAATCGTCGAATAGAGTCAATCGCAGACTGTAACCACTTACCTTACGGTTGTGAGACGTGGTTACAGCTAAAATTGTGCAACGATTTCGCCGTAAGCTAGTGCGATTTTGTAGAATGGCACCTACTCCTGGTAAAATTCCGTGGTTCTCTTTACGAAAAGCTTTTAATCATATGTACGCGCGCGCGTGTGTGTGTGTGTGTGTGTGTAAACGTTTATTGTTCGACCCGCTGGCTTTAAAAAATTGACTTGTTTACACTTTCATTTTTTTTACACCATTTTCTTACAACGACTTCTTAAGAAGTAACATCCATCCACAGCTTTTCTCTAAGACCACTCACTCTTATAGTCTTGGCTTCCTCGATTCGCCTCGTCTCGCACGCAGGTCCCTACTTTCGCGCTTGGCCTCGCATGTGCAACCTCGGACTCCGTGGCTAATACCTAATTCTTATGTACTACTAAAGATATTTACAATTTTGTGACACCTACTTCCTCCTATTCACAATTCGTCCTTCTCCATTCCTCTTTCTCCTCCTTCTCCCCCCCCCCTCCCACTTCACCCATGCCACTTCCCTTTTGTCCCCCCTTTAATGCAACAATACATCATGCTTATCCCCCCGTTTTTTACCTCCTTACAATTCTCCAACCAATCCTCCACTTTTGTATTCTCCCTCCCGCATAATTCACACATTCTATTATAATCCTCCGTGCATCCGCATCTCTACCCCGCTATAAGTTCCTGATTTTCTCTCCTTTCTCACACAAATATTATGCTCTCTCCCTCAGAATAATCCACGCATAGTTCCAGTTAAACCTTGACTCTCTTATTCTCTCCTCCCCTTCTGCCTTTTCTCTCTCCATGCCGTTCATCTTAACCATCCCATATACCTTCTTTCCTTCCCCGTGCATCCTTCTCACTTAACCCATCTGCAATCCATTCCTCTCGTCTCTCTTCCGCCTCCTTTCTTGAACACCATAACTTCGGACTTTTACTCGTTCAACAAGCTATTTTTATTCAGGTATCTTCTCAACCTTTTCATCATCTCCTTTAAAGCCTCTTTGCTCTTTGTTAGCAGCACTATGTCATCTGCATATGCGAGTGACCATTTCTTGATCCCTCTGCCCATAACTCCCCCTACCACTCCGGTCGCTAGCTTAATATCCTATCCCCTATTTTTCGTCTCCTACCTCCTTTACCCTCTCGATCAAGCCTCTTTCCACTTCCCGCTCTTTTATTGCCTCTCACAATCTCCCCCTATCCACCCAAGGGAACGCCTGTTTCTTCGGCAATATTCCTTTCCCCTTGACATCCTTCTGCAGTCTATCCGCCAAAACCATCGCGTATACTTTGTACGCCGTATTCATTAGCGTAATCCCTCTAGAATTTTCCTGCCTCTCCCTATCTCCTTTTTTATACAGAGGTGCGATCAATCCCTCCGTATACCCTTTTGGGAATCCTTCCCTCTCCCGCCTCCATACACTTTTCACTACCCCTTTTAGTCTCTACCTTACCTCTTTTGTGCCAAACAGTGATGCTTCGTTGTCTACGCTGTCCAGCCTTGCTGCCCTAGACCTTTTCAACTTCCTTATCTGCATCTCTATCTCCACGTCATTCAACTCCTCTCCATCTACCTGCCTCGTTCTTCTAACCCCTTAAACTCTCCCATTTTTCTGAGCCCTGAAATGAATTTTACAAAGATTCCCCCCATTCCCCTCTCCCTATCTTCTTACTAGTCGCCACCCTACGTTTCGTAAATCTATTAATTATCTGACACGCATTCCCTTCTGTCCTAACACTTCTCAACTCCTCTGCCAGATCTTTCTGCTTTTTCTGCTCTTCTTCTTTACACACCCACCTCAACTCCTTTCTCATTTCTACGTACTACTCCCTTTTCGAAGTTACTTCTGTCCACTTCTTGTACTTCCTTTTCGTCTTTCTTTTTATCTTTTTACATTCTCCATCCCGCCTCGGCTTCACAATTCCTTTCTTCTTTCTAAATACCTCCTTTTGTAAATCACTTTCTCTTTCAGAACCTCCCATACCTCTTCCACCGACTCCCCTTCAAAGCTCACCCTTTCACTACGAATTTCTCTGTCTTCGTCCCCTGTTACCATAATATTCGCCAGCGCGCCCAATCTCTAT
>JAAAKG020138584.1:0-12599 GCA_010014905.2 Druon quercuslanigerum
CAAATATCTTCTAAAATACTTTATCTACGAAGAAATGGTTCGGACAAAGGTTGACCAGGACCGAGGGGGACATTTGATTGTTCCATCAATTTTGGCCTTGAGGTCACTTCAAGGTCAAATGGAGGTAAGACCTTTTTCTTAATTGAGAACCCCTATTTTTGACTGTGGATTTGAAAAGAGCGGGAATTTCGCGTCAAAAATACCCTGTGGAAAAATGGTTTCTGCGACTTTGGAAAAGTAAAAAACTAAGGCCAAATATTTGAGAAACGACCATGCCCTTTTTCTGAATTGTCTTGGTTTTTTGGGGTAAAGAAACGTTCAAGATGCTTCACAAAAGTTGATGAAATGTTAAGGTCACCTTGACCATCATGACTTTCAGGTCAATTTTCAAGGTCACTTGAAGGTCAAGACTATTTTTCTCAGATTGAACTCTGTGCCCGGATGAATTTCTTTTGTAGACTTCTGGCTGTGGATTGTTATCACAGCAACTTCCCCTTTAGCACAACCAGGCAGTAACAATCATTTCGGATAAGGTATAAAGACTGTGACTATGTAGTTACAAAAGTCAATGTACTTATTGTTAATTTCAGTAGCTAAGTAATCAGCCATATTGCGAAATTTCTTTGGAAAGTATCAAACTATCACAAAAAATGGATATTCCTCATTTTTTTCCAATTTTCAATTATTCAAATTACGAATATGAAATCGGCAGCGTGTAGAATTTTGAAATAATTTTGTGACTACATAGTCACAGTCTTTACATCTTATCCGAAATGTTTGTTACTGTCTGGGTGCGTGGGGGGGGGGGGGGGGGTGATAACAATCCACAGCCTGAAGTCTACAAAAAAAATTCATGCGGGCACAGAGTTAACCTAAGAAAAATCGTCTTGACCTTCAAGTGACCTGGAAAATTGACCTGACGGTCATGATGGTCAAGGTGATGTACACCGTAACATTTCATCGAATTTTGTGAAGCATCTTGAACTTCTGTTCACGCCGAAAAACCAAGGCAATTTAGAAAAAGGGCATCTGTTGAACTTAGTTTTTTAGATTTCCAACGTCGCAGAACCCATTTTTCCACAGGGTATTTTTGACTAGAAATTTCCCGCTCTTTTTGAATCCGCAGTCAAAAATAGGGTTTCTTATTTAAGAAAAGGGTCTTACCTCCATTTGACCTTGAAAATTGACCTCAAGGTCAAAATTGATGGCACAGTAAAATGTTCCCCTCGGTCATGGTCAACCTTTGTTCAAACCATTCCTTCGTAGATAAAGTATTTTAGAACATATTTGGGATTATGCTAGAATGATTTTAGATTAAAATTTCGAAAATATGACAATGTCAAAAAAATATTAATTTCCTAACAATTTTTGACTAAAACAATTTCAAATTTTCAACAAAATAGTACAATTCTTACCCAAAACAGAATAATTTCAATCAAACAGTTGCATTATTAACCACCTAAGTTGAATTTTCTACCAAATTGACGAATTTTAAACTAGAGAATATAATTTTTCTACGAAAAATTGACTAAGATTTCAAGGCAATAGTTCAACTTTGAACCAAGAAGTTGAATTTTCAACCAAAAATGGAATAGTTACATCTTCAAGCAAAAAAGACGAATTTTCGACAAAATATTTGAATTCAATCAAAAAAGATTTATTTTCAAACAAATTGTTGAATTTTCCAGAAAACAGTTAAAGTAGTATGAGTTGAACGTATGAATTTTTACAAAACACTTAAACTTTCAACAAAAAAAAGTTAAAAAACTAATTACAAAGCAAAACAGGATTATTTTTCAAAAAAATAATTCATCTTTAAACCAAGAAAATTAAACAGCAATATCTAACATCAGAAATTAATTGAAACCGAGAAGTTTAAGTTTCAACTAAAAAATATCAATTTTCAACCAAAAAATAATCATTTTTAATAAATAATGTAATAGTTGATGTTTGCATCATGACATTTTAATTTAAAATTACAGTTGAATTCCACAAAAAAGACAAATTTTCAACAAGATTTGAATCCTCAACCAAAGCAAATTTATTTTTAACCAGTTTTTATTTTTAACCAAGAAAGATTTTTGTGTTAAGAAGGAAACGAAACGAAGAAAACGGTTGAACTTTAAACCAAAAAGGATAACCTTTTAACAAATTTGTCGAATTTTCATCAAAATAATTAAATTTGCAATCAAGCAGTTGCGTTTTTAACAAAGAAAAATCATAGTTCTACCAAAAAGACTAATTTCTAGCGAATTTTTTTTTATAAAGTAGTTAAACTTTAAACCGATCAGTTAAATTTTTAACTAAAAAAGATAAATTAACAGTAAGATAATAAATTAAGATAAAAAGAAGTAATAGTTGATATTTTTACAAGAAAACACTTCTAATTTAAATAAAAATTAGTTGAATTTTACCAAGAAAGACAAAATAGTTTAATCCTCAACTAAGAAAGATTCATTTTTTAACCAAACAGTTGCATTTTTAACCAAGAAAGAAATACCAGTCAAGAATGAAACGAAATTTCAACCAAATTGTTGAATTTGCTACAAAACAGTTGAATTTTCAATAAATAATGATGTAATAGTAAATATTTTAACCAAAAGAGATTTAAATTTTATATAAAAAAAAGAGTTCAAAACACAAAATGTCTACTAAAATAATTGAATTTCCAACATAAAAAAAAAGAATCTTAAAAAAAACACAGATGATTAATTTTCAAACAAGATGTTACATTTTTTAACAAAAAATATATAAATCTACCCAAAGAGATGAATTTTCAATAAAATAATATTACTTTTTAACCAAAAAAGATAAATTCACTTGAATTTCTATCAATTGACTCTTTTCCACTTAAGTCAATGAATTTTTTTAATTAAAATAATTTTTTATTTAGTCAATTCCGACGATCAATTGATAAAATGATTAAAGGATTTGAAATATTTTAACGTCTTCTTTTCAAATTCCTTGGCATTTTTAAGAGATTTAAAAAATTGCAGACGAGTGTACAGGATTTAAAATAATAATTTGGATTATTTAAAAGGATTGCAAAGAAATGTTTGATTGATTTCAGTAATTTAATGGGATTTAAAAGGATATGGAATACTTGAGGATATTGTCAAAGATTATTACAGTAGTTTGAAGGCTTTTAAATACTGAAATATTTTAGGGTGTTTTAAAAGATACCAAGGCACTTTCAAGAGATTTAAACAATTTCAAGGCATTTTCAGGGGTTTTAATAATTTTAAAGTGACTTTAATATTTTAATGGATTTCAAAGAATTTTTCACCCGATATGAGTGATTTCGTAGGGTTTCGAAGATTTGAAGAGATTTTTTCAAATATTTGTTACAATTCATTTATAATTTCCCCTATCCTACATCCCTTTAAATTCGTTTGAATTCTTCTAAATTTTCACTAAGTTTTACCCAATTCAATTAATTTTTCCATATTTTTCAATTGTTTTCAATTCACTTGATTGCTTTTCAAATTCAGGTTCATTCTATATGAATTTCATCTACTGTTTCTCATTCATTTTAAATTTCTCGAAATTCACGCAAAATTTATTATAATCAATCAAATTTTTTCGATTTTGAAAATTATTCCAATTCATTTGAGTTCTTTTGAATTTATCTTGAATTGTTTTATAAGTTCTTTTAAATTATTTTTAATTCTCTTGAATTTTTTATTTACTTGAATCCTTCTAAATTCACTCCATTGTACCTAATTCAGTGAGTTTTTTTTAATTTTTAAAAGTTTTTATTTAATTTATCCTAAATTCTTTTAACCTCGCCTGGAATTTCAGTTCATGAAAAATTTCATCAAATTCTTTGAATTTTTCTGAACTTATTTCAAAATTACTAAATTAATTTAGGTTTTTTTCAAATTGTTTTAAATTCATTAGAGTTTTTTCAATTCACCTTCAATTTTTATCAGTTTCATTTAATTCTTCTCTTTGATCTTAAATTCCTCTAAATTCCATTCAGTTTTACTGAAATAAATGGAATTTTGGATTTTTTAAACATTTTTCTCATTCATTTGAACTTTTTTGAATGTAAATTGAATTGTTCCGAGATCTTTTGAATTTATCCTGCATGTGTTACCCTTTGAGTGTGAAAAATGTACCCTGTAATTTAAATGTTGAAATCTGGTTTGCATCCTAAAGTAGAGTGGTGAATTCCACCATTTGTTATCCTATTTTTCTAATAATTCTTTAATTTAAATGTGCATATTTATTCTCTTTATAGGATTGGTCTCGATTTAATCGAAGGGACCGTAAGGGATAACAAGAAAGCAGGAGTTTTTGAACCAGCAATCTCGAAAATCAAATCTCTAAAATTTGCAACGGAAGCTGCCATTACAATTCTGCGAATCGACGATATGATCAAGCTGGATCCTGATCGCTCTAAAGACAAATCATACCAGGATGCAATGACAGCTGGCGAGCTAGATGGTTGAAAACCGTCCTCAAAACTAGGCATTCGTTTTTGATTCCGTTTTTTCACAATTAGTTTTATAAGAATCGCGAGAGAATTTGTTTTCTACGAAAGACCGTTAGTAGTTATTAATTTCTCAAACAAAAAATTGCATTTCAATTGTTCATCAATTTTCACTTCGTAATCAACACGCACGATCGCCTACTTATATGTGGTAGGAAATGTATTCATAATGTTTAATCGTAAAATAAAGCTTTCTATTCTAATTTTTGTTTGCTTTTAATTCGAGATTTTAAAATTGGGGGCCATTAAAAAAGTAGGTCAGGCTAATTTTCAGAAAGATAAATTTTGAACAAATTGGTTGAATTCTTATTAAAAAAGTTTTTTTAACCGATTAACGGCAGTTCGTGTTTCACTCCAAAGGGGTAAATGTTCAATAAAAAAGTTTAATTTTCTACCAAAGACAATGACTTTTACCGAAATAGTTGAATTTTCAACAAAACAGCTTAATTTATCATTCGGATGATGAATCCTAATTTTTTAAATGAATTTTTAATTATAAAGATTAATTTTAAACGAAAAAAATCATAGTTAATATTTCAAATAAAAAACAGTTGAATTCAAGCAAAACAGATTAATGTTCAACCAAACGTTGCACTTTTAACCAAAGAAGACAACATTTCTACAAAAAAGAAATTTATTTTCAAACAAGAAAGAAAAAAATTCAACCGAATTGTTAAATTTCTAAGCAAAAAACGCCGATTTCTTTTACAAAACAATTAAATTTTCTACAAAAATAATAGAATAAACCCAAAAAAGAATTTTTAACAAAGCAATTGAATTGCTAAGCCAAAAAGACGAATTTTCTGCAAAATAGTTAACTTTTTGTTCGAAATATATGAATTTGCAACAAAAAATTTAATTTTGAACCTTAATGTTGAATTTTCTATTAAAACGTGGAATTTTTAGGCCAAAGACGAATTTTCCACAAAATAGTTGAATTGTCAATCGGAAAATATAAGGTTTCAAATAAAAAGATTATTTTCAACCAAGTAGTTGTATCTTAAATTGAGAGCGATCAATTTTAACTAAAAAAAAGGATTACTTACATTTAAAGTTTTAAAAAATTGATTTTAAAAGAAAAAAAAGGAATTTTTAACAATATAGTAAAAATTGTAACCAAAGAGATAGATCTTCAACTAATAAAGTGACTTTAACCAAATAAATCAACTTTCCAATGAGAGGTTGAATGCTCAATGAAGAAGATTAATTTTTCATTAAAAAATACTTCACAACACAATACTCAACTTTTTAGACCAAGTTAAAAACACTTTTACAAATAAATTTAATTTTCAATCAAGAAAGAAAAAATGCAACCAGTTGAATTTTATACCTTAAACTATGAATTTTCAACTAAACAATTCAAATTTTTACCAAAATAAAAGAATGTTCAATCCAAAAAGACGAATTTTTAACAAAACAGCTGAATCCTTAGGCCTTAAAGACGAATTTTTTTACAAAATATGTAGTAGAATTTTTTTTACCGAAAACATGGATTTTCAACAAAGACGATAACTTTGAACAAAACTGCTAAATTTTTACCAAAAAAATTAAAATTTCAACCCAAAAAGACGAATTTTCTACAAAACAGTGCAATTGTCAAACAGAAAACATGATTTTTTAAATAATAGTTTATTTTCGACCGAATAGTTGTATGTTAAACTGAAAGCGACCAAATTTTAACTCAAAAAGGAATACTTAATTTCCAAGGTAGAAAAATTGATTTTCAACAAACAAAAAACAAAACTTTCAAAATTTTCAATCAAAGAGATAGGTCTTTAATAAAAAAAAAGACAAATTTACAACAAAATACATCTTTCAACCAATAAATTGAATGTTATTAAAATAGCTCAACTGTGAACCAAGCAGTTGAATTTTCAACAAAAAAAAAATCAATTCGCAAATAAAAATGTAATATTTTAATTTTCAACTAAAATACATAAAATGCAATAGTTATATTTGTAGATAAAAAATGAATCAAATATTTGTTTCAAGCTGAATAATTAAATACAAAAAATAGTTCTATATTAAACGTTAAAATCAAAAATTGCCCATTCTTAATCTGCAGATTCGAATTCACAAATTTTTAATATTGATGAATTTTTGAAGATCTTAAAATTGTTGTACATGCATAATAAAAAGGTAAACAGGAAAGATAATGGCTTTGAAATTGACATCAGGAGTATTTTTTCTAGGCTTTAATTTAATTAAATTAATTAAATTTCAGGTGAAAATTCATATTCCTAGAATATATAAAATTTGCAACAAAAGAAATAAATTTTTAACTAAAAAAGAAAACATTTCCAAACAAAAATGGAATATTTAAATTATTTGTTAATAAGAGTAATTTTCAACTAAAACGAAGCAAATTTGTCAAAAGAATAGGTGAATTTTCAGCCATAAAGATGAATTTTTAACTGAATTAATAAATGTTCCACCAAAAATATTACCTTCTAACAAAGTAGCATAACTCTGAACGAAAAATTAAATAGTTGATATTCGAACCAAAAAAAATCTTAATATTGAATAAAAAAAACAGTTAAATCTAAACAATAAAGAAAAGTCCTAAATAAACAAAAAATTGTAATAAAAAATAAACTAATTCAGTTTTCAGTTAAAAAAAATAATTTTGAACCAAAAAAAAGTCTGAACAAAATACTTAAATTTCCAACAAAAAATGATACATTTTCAATAAAAAAAGATGAATTTTCAAACAAGATTAATTTTTAAGAAACAGTTTTAAGCAGCAAAATGAATTTTTAAACAAAATAAATGTATTTACAAACAAGAAAAATCATTTCCTTTAAAAAAGTAAATTTTCAAGTAGAGAAAAACGAACTTTTGAAAAAATTAGTTTTTAATGTCAAAATATGGTTGCTTTTAGTTTTCGCTATAAAAAAATATAAAAATTTCGAAAACATGTAGCATGAAACGTTCTTTCAGTAAACAATAATGTTATCTCTACTAAATTCAGAACTATGTAAGAAAAACTAACCTTACTTGAAAAATTATTTTCATATATTTAATTTCAAATTTTCGCATAACTTGGACCCACACAGATCGTGAGTGTTAAACTCCCCAACTCCTGAAGATCTTAAAAGTTGATATTTCTGAAAAATGTTGTAAATACAAAATAAAAAGGTTAACAGTAAAGTTGATGGTTTTGAAATTGGCAACATCAGGAGTATTTTTTCTGGACTTTAAATTAATTAAATTTCAGATTAAAAATGGATATTTCAAAAATATATAAAATTTTCAACTCAACACAGAATATTTAAACTATCTGGTAAAAAATTATTTTTCAACTAAAAAAAAAACAAATTTGTCGACAGAATCATTGAATTTTCAGCAATAGAGATGAATTTTCAACTAAAATAATGAAAGTTTACCTGAAAATTTTCCTTTTTAACAAATAAGTATAATTTTAGTCTAAAAAGATGAATTTTTAACGAAAAATTGAATAGTTGATATCCCAACCAAAAGGTTTTAATATTAAATAAAAAGAACAGTTAAACTTAAAGAAAAAAGACAAATCTTAAATAAAATTCTCTATTTTTAAGCTTAAAAATTAATTTGCAATGTAAAAAAAATTTCAATAAAATAGTAACATTTCTTTCGAAAGAAATGGATTTGCAACTACAATAAATTGTAATTTAAAATGAACTAGTTCAATTTTCAGTTAAAAAAAATGTTTAACCAAAAAAGAAGGTTTGAACAAAATACTTCAATTTTCAACAAAAAAGAATACATTTTCGATAAGAAAAAGATGAATTTCCAAACAAGAAGATTAATTTTCTACAAAAAATTGAGATTTTCAACTAAAAAATTAATTCTTAGCAAAAAAAATATTTTTTTTAACAAAGTAGTTAAATTTTTAAGCAACGAAATGAATTTTTTACCAAAGTAAATACATTTCAATTAAAAAGACGAATTTTCAAGAAAAGAAAAACGAACTTGAAAAAATTATTTTTTCAATGCCAAAATGCGGTTGTTTTTAGTTTTCGCTATAAAAAAATAGAAAACTTTCGAAAACATGTACTATGAAACGTTCTTTCAGTAAAAAATAATTTTACGCTTGTAGAATTCAGAACTATGAAAGAAAAACTAACCGTACTTGAAATATTAAATTTGTTCTTGAAGATCCTAAAAGTTTCTAAACATGAAATAAAAAGGTAAACAGAAAAGTGGATGGTTTTGAAATTGGCAACATCAGGAGTATTTTTTTCTTGACTTTATCGATATGTCTCTCATAATATATTACAATAAACTTATTGTTTTTAAAAATTATTTTCTATAACAAAAACTATTAGATACATGCGAAACGTTAAGCCTAGTAAAATAGTTCTCAATAGGTACCAATAAAGTCTGCCTCTACGCAACGTAATATTTTATACAAACTATGAAATGTATCACTATATGATTTTTGGGAATACGTATCACTTCCAACTTTTGCTAGATTATACTCGCAATGAGTAAAGAATTTCAAAAGTGATAAACGTAGAATGTACATTTTCACAAACAATACTCGTTCAATTGTTTGAATTTATTTCTTAACTCTATCTCGTCAAGCGGAAATAAATTATATTCATACAAGTCAAACTATCGAGGGTATTTGTTTGCAAAATTATTACATTCTAGATATAATATTTATAACTTCGAATCCATAAGGAAGATTTTCATTTGTATATATATATATTTTTTTAACTACGAGCTGAACTCTAAAAATTAAAAATTCGAATATCAACTCCAAATATACACATTAATAGTGAATGAACAGGAGTAAGGCTTGTAGTCAAAAAATATCACATAAAAACCATCCTCATAGAGCTTTTAAAAAAGGTAATTTGTTATTTATCTATAAAATCTATCTATTCTCAGAAAAAAAAATCACAATCCGCGAGGAAATGTGATAATTAAAGAAGTGATATATATTCGACGATTATAACTAAATATTTAGAAATCCAAAGGCATCTTCGAAAGGAATTCATCAGCATGCTCTCATATAAAAAAGTGATAAAAAATTAGACGTGTGTCGTTACTTTTTCAAAATCGGCTCCAGTCAGTTGATTTTTTTTTAAATCAGATTTCCTTGCCAAAAACCATATTCTCGATCTAAATTTGTGCGAAAAAGTTACGTCATCTGACTGAAGCCAAGAGTTTTATGAACCGAAACACGTCTAATTAAATTCTATAATCCCGATGAAATCCCACAGATCTGAATTCTGTTAATATGAGATCTACGCATTGAAATAAATATTCAAGATCTACTATTGATACTCGTAGCAACGTTATAAATTAGTATTCAGTTTGAGAAAACAATTTTTCTCGCCTTCTGTGCTTTATAAGAAAAAGAAAAACCTATACGTATCCCGTCTGTGCTTACGATTAAATAAGTAAATATGCATAATGTCGATCCTTTTCGCGACTGGTTTGGCTTTTCGATAAAAAAAATAATTACGCTTAGAGCTGTGGATTTTCAAACTTCGGTCCTTTGGTTACAACTATATCCGCATAAGAATATTCTTGATTTAGTTCCAAGACTTGGAACTTCTTCAGGACTAAGAGTGTGTAGAATTTCTGTGCAGCCTGTAAACATAAAAAACAAGGATTATTAATGAGATATTAATTTACTTAATGCAGGCTGAGAGACTGCTAAAAAAAATATGTTACATTTCCAGGGGGGGGGGGGAGAATGCGATATCATGCATATAGTAGTAAAATTAGTTATTAACCACTTTTCTCAAAAAGTTCTCAAAAAACTTCCCCCGTTTCTAATTTTTATGGCCTAAGTGCGAACTGAATTAACCGATTATTAAATTTTTGGTTCAGAATTAATTTCTTTTGGTAAAAAAATTCTACTATCTTGTTCCAGATTTAACTATTATGTTGAAAATGAATTTCAGGTCTCAGAAGTCCCTATGGTATAAAATATAGGGACCAAAGGGTACTTTTTGTCATGCTCACAGGATACTTTTTTCGCGCATAAGTAAATTTAATTTAATGTAATGTAATGTAATGTTAATGTAATGTAATTCAAGGTAAAGGAGAATAATTCCATAAAATTCAAAAGTCAAGGTGAATTGTTAAAAATTCAAATGAATTCGTAACAATTTAAAAAAAATAAAAAAAAAAACTTCATTTAATTCAATAAGTTTGAAACGAACATCGAAAAATTTAAGGAAATTCAAAAGAATTTCTTGAAATGACAAAAATTCAAGCTGAATTTTAAAGAATTGAGAAGAATAAAAGTAAAGAGAATTCCACTTTTTTTAAATGAATTCAGGGCGAATTAAAAAAAAGGAACTTAAAATCTCTTGAAACCTTTGAAACCCTACTAATTTCTAACTAAAGGCGCGAATAATGACTACAAAACAATTGAAGTTAAATCCAAAAAAAATTTAACTGAATTTGATAACATTTTAAAAATCAAAAAAATTCCATTGATTACAATTAATTAAATTTAAATGAGCCTAAAATCCATTTTAAAATTCTATTTAACGTCCATTAATCAAATTAATGTGCAGAATTCCTGAAAATAAAACCAAGAATCCAAAGACCAAATTTGGACAACCACCCTCAAGTGTTCCTAATGAAATTTGAAAAAAGATAACAATTTTTTCTTAAGAAAGAAAATAAAAAAATCTCCTTTTTGGACAAAAATAAAAATTTCTTCTTTTCTTTCTTAAGAAAAAATTGTTATATTTTTTTTTAATTTCATCAGGAACATCTTATGGTGGTTGTCCAAACTTGATATTTGGATTCTTGGTTTTATTTTTAGAAATTCTGCACATCCATTGATTACACTACAATTTGAGTGAATTTAGAGAAATTGAGAGGAAATGATAAAAATCAAACTGGATTGTAAAAAAACAATTCGAAAACATGAAAAAACCCATGGAATTAAGTGAGTTTGAAATGGGTTCAGAAAAATTAAAGAGAATTTAAAAGAAGTTGATGAAATTCCTAAGAATTGAAGATGAGTTTTAAACAATTCAAAATGAATAAAAAAATTTTTTTTATCCATTGAATTGAGTAGAATTTTGAAGATTTTTAAAGAATTAAGAATAAACTGATCAGAATTCTGGGCAAATTTCAAAAAATATCTAAAAATTTTTTGAACTGTTTGAAACATTACAAACTCCTCACTTCTTGCGAATAAATTCTTTGTAATACATTAAAATATTATCATATCCTGTGAAGCTCTATGAAATTTGATATTTCCAGAAATCCTGAAAAATTTTGTTCTAATACCTTTTAAAATATCTTAAAACCTTATAAGTCCTGTAATATCCTTCCATATCCCCCAAACCTTTAGGAAATTCTTTAAAAACGTAAATTTCAAATTGAAAACAAGATTTTGAAATTGAAACAAGATTTTAAATTCTTTGACCATTAAATTGACTAGGATTGAGTAAATTTGGAAGAATTCAAGTGATTTAAAAAACTCAAAAGAATTTAAAAGAACTCAGGAAACATCAAGAAGAATTCAAAATGATTTCCAAAACACTTTAAATCTTTAAAACCCTACGAAATGCAATAAGTATTATAAAATTAAGTTAAATTTTTTGATATTTCTTCGAATCCTAGAAAATTGATCAAAATACATTGAAAGATTTAAAATAATTTAAATCCTCAGAATTATAAGATTTTCAGATATTTTAAAAGATTTAAATCTTTTACAATATCTTATAACAGCAAGGTTCTGCAAAATGTTACCATATCTTACAAAATTCTAGATAATGCATTATCCTAAAAATTTTTCAATGCTTTTAAATCCCTTGAAATTAATGAAATTTATTAATAATTCCTTGAAGTTTTTCAAAATTCCTTAAAATAATTATAATTAAAAGCTCTTGAAAATGCTTCAGAAGTTTAAAAAAATACCATAAAATCTCAAAAATCCTTTCAAATTATTGAAATGTATTAAAAATTTATCGGAATATTTAAAAATGCCCTGAAACATTTCAAAAGAACTATTTTGTTGAACAGACGGGGGGGGGGGGGGGGGGGGGACAAAAAATTTATAAAAAAAAAAAAGAGTGGGGGATAAGCATTTTGGGAAAAAAAAAAATATTTTTTTATGAAAAATACAAACTTTGAGAAAAAA
>JAAAKG020138585.1:0-12599 GCA_010014905.2 Druon quercuslanigerum
TTTAGTTCATGAATTATTAGTTAAAATTAATGATTATAATAATATAATAATAATTAATAATATTAATTATTATTATTAGTTAAAAATTTATTTATTTTGTTAAAAATTAATTGTTTTAACTAAAAATGAAACTGTTCCATTTTCAATTGAAAATGTATTTTTTTATTTATTTGATAATTTAACAACTTTGTAGGAAATTTCAACAATTCTCATCAGTTAAAAATTTAACTATTTTTTTCAAAATTCGTTGCTTTTTGTTTTTTAAAATATCATTCATTACAATTTTAAAGAAAATTATAGAAATTTCAACAATTTTCTTAAAAAGTCAGTTTTTGGTTAAAGAATCTTCATTTTAGTGGAATTTTCAACTAATTATTCAAAAACTAATTTATTTTGTTAAACATTCTTTTTTTCGTTCAAAATTAATTATTTTAACTAAAAACAAAACTATTCCATTTTAACTTGAAAATTAATTTTTTTAATTATTTGACGATTTATCTGCTTTAATTAAAAATTAATCTACTTGGTAGAAAATTCAACAATTTTCATTGGTTGAAAATTTAACTATTTTGTTGAAAATTCGTTGCTTTTTGTTTGTTAAAATATGATTTATTACAATTTTAAATAAAATTATAGAAATTTCAACAATTTTCTTCAAAAGACAGTTTTCGGTTGACGATTCTTCATTTTAGTGGAACATTCAATTATTTATTTGAAAATTAATTTATTTTGTTAAAAATTCATTTTTTCGTTAAAAATTAATTGTTTTAACTAAAAATAAAATTATTCAATTTTGAATTAAAAATGTGTTTATTTATTTATTTAATAATTAATCTGTTGTGATTAAAAATCAATCTACTTTGTAGAAAATTCAACAATTTTCATTGGCTTAAAACTGAAATATTTTGTTGAAAATTCGTTTTAATTAAATTCGTTAAAATATCATTTATTAAAATTTTAATGAGAATTATAGAAATTTTAACAATTTTCTTAAAAAGTCAGTTTTTTTTAAAGATTCTTTATTTTAGTGAAAAATTCAACAACGTAGTTAAAAATTTATTTACTTTATTAAAAACTAGTATTTCTTTTTTTGTTTAAACTAATCGTTTAAACTAAAAATGAAACTATTCCATGCTGAGTTAAAATTTCATTTGTTATTTATCAGACAATTTAACTATTTGGCAGAAAATTCATCTTTTTTGATGGAAATTCATTTCTTTGGTTGAAAATTTAATTATTTTGTTAAAAATTCCTTTTTTCATTAAAATATTAACTATTACACATTTTTCGTTAATCATTCATCTTATTTGGTTAGAAAATTCATCCACTCTGTAGAAGTTTCAATAATTTAAAAAAAATGTACTATGATACATGAATTGTAATATGATACATTTATTGTATTATCTCTATTTATTGATTTATCTGCTTGGTTAAAAATTAATCTACATTGTTAAAAATTAGTTCTTTTTTTTTGTTTCTTAAAATATCATTTATTACAATTTTAAAGAGAATTATAAAAATTTCAACAATTTATTTAGAAAGTCAGTTTTTGGTTGAAGATTCTTCATTTTAGTGAACAAATTTAGCGAATTAGTTTCAAATTTATTTATTTTATTAAAACATAGTATTTTTGTTTTGTTTAAACTAATCTTTTTAACTAAAAATAAAACTAATTGGTTGAAAAGTCATTTATTTTGTTTAAAGTTCGACTTTTTGGGTTAAAAATGCATCGTTTTTGCTGGAAATTCATTTCTTTGGTTGAAAATTTAATTGTTTTGTTAAATATTCCTTTTTTAATTAAAATATCAACAATTAGAGATTATTCGTTAATCATTCATCTTTTGTGGTTCGAAAATTAATCCACTTTGTAGAAGTTTCCACAATTTTGTTATAAATGTACTGACACATGAATTGTAATATGATAAATGAATAAATGTGATATTACAAATAAATGTACTGTTAATTAAACTAATTTGTTAAAAATTTATTTTTTGCTTGAAAATTCAACTACTTATTTAAAAATTAATTTATTTTGTTGAAAATTAATTTTTTTGGTTAAAAATTAATTTTTTTGGTTAAAAATTAATTTTTTTGGTTAAAAATTAATTGTTCAGCTGCTTTGGTTAAAAATTAATTTACTTTGTAGAAAATTCAACAATTCTCATTGGTTGCGAATTTAACTATTTCGTTGAAAATTTGTTTTTTGTTTTTTAAAATATGATTTATTAAAATTTTAAAGAAAATTAAAGAAACTTCAACAATTTTCTTAAAAAGTCAGTTTTTGGTTGAACATTCTTCAGTTCAGTAGAAAATTCAACAACTTAGTTAAAAATTTATTTATTTTGTTAATAATTAATTTTTTTGGTTAAAAATTAATTGTTTTTACTAAAAATAAAACTATTCCATTTTGATCTAAAAATGTATTTTTTTATTTATTTGATGACTTATCTGCTTTCGTTAAAAATTAATCTACTTTGCAGAAAATTCAACAATTTTCATTGGCTGAAAATTGAACTATTTTGTTGAAAATTCGTTTTTCTTGTTTGTTAAAATATAATTTTTATTACAATTTTAAAGAAAATTATAGAAATTTCAACAACTTTCGTAAAAAGTCAGTTTTTGGTTGAAGATTCTTAATTTTAGTGGATAATTCAGCAAATTAGTTGAAAATTTATTTATTTTAATAAAAATTAGTTTTTCTTTTTTTGTTTAAACTAATCATTTTAACTAAAAATGAAACTATTCCATGTTGAATTAAAATTTTTTTATCAGACAATTTGATCATTCATCTTTTTTGATCCGAAAATTAATCTACTTTGTAGAAAATTAAACAATTTTAAATGTTTGAAAATTTAACTATTTTGTTGAAAATTCGTTGTTTTTTGTTTGTTTGTCAAAATAACTTTTATTATATTTTTTAAAAAAATTATAAAAATTTTAACAATCATCTTAAAAAGACAGCTTTTGGTTGAAGATTCTTCATTTTATTGGAAGATTCAACTACTTATTTGAAAATTAATTTATTTTGTTTAAAACTCATTTTTATGTTTAAAAATTAATTGTTTTAACTAAAAATGAAACCCTTCCATTTTGAATTGAAAATTATTTTTTTTATTTACTTGATAATTCATCTGTTGTGATTAAAAATCAATCTACTTTGTAGAAAATTAAACAAGTTTCAATGATTGAAAATTCGTTCGTTTTTGTTTGTTTATTAAAATATAATTTATTACATTTTAAAAGAAAATTATAGAAATTTCAACAATTATCTTTAAAAGTTAGTTTTTTTGAAGATTCTTCATTTTAGTTGAAAGTTCAATTAATTATTTAAAAATTCATTTTTTTCTTTAAAAATTAATTGTTTTAACTAAAAATGAAACTATTTCATTTTGAATTAAAAATGTTTTTTTATTATTTATTTAATAATTCTTTTGTTGTGATTAAAAATGAATCTACTTTGTAGAAAAATATTTTGTTGAAAATTGATTGTTTCTTGTTTGTTTGTTACAATATAATTTATTACAATTTTAAAGAAAATTGTAGAAATTTCAACAATTTTCTTAAAAAGTCAGTTTTTAGTTGAAGATTCTTCATTTTAGTGGAAGATTCAATTACTTATTTGACAATTAATTTATTTTATTAAAAATTATTTTGTCCTTTTTTTGTTTGTTAAAAACTAATCGCTTATCTAAACATGAAACTACTCCATGTTGAATTAAGGTTTTATTTTTTATTTATTAGACAATTGACCAAATTAGTTTATTTTGTTGAAAGTTCGGAGTTTTCGGTAGAAAATTCATATTTTTTGCTGAAATTCATTTCTTTGGTTGAAAATTTAATTATTATGTTGAATATTCCTTTTTTCATAAAAATATCAAATATTACACATTTTTCGTTGATCATTCTTCTTATTTGGTTCGAAAATAATCCTCTCTGTAGAAATTTCAATAATTCTTCAAAAATGTACTATGATACATGAATTGTAATATGATACATTTATTAGAATATCTCTATTTATTGATTTATCTGCTTTGGTCAAAAATGAATTTACTTTGTTGATAATTAGTTATTTTTTGTTTGTTTTTTTAAATACCATTTATTACAATTTTAAAGAAAATTATAAAAATTTCAACCATTTTCTTAGAAAGTCAGTTTTTGGTTGAAGATTCTTTATTTTAGTGAAAAATTCAACAACGTAGTTAAAAATTTATTTATTTTATTAAAAATTAGTATTTATTTTTTTTGTTTAAACTAATCGTTTTAACTAAAAATGAAACTATTTGTTTGAAAAATTATTTATTTTGTTGAAACTTCGGAGTTTTCGGTAGAAAATTCATATTTTTTGCTGAAATTCACTTCTTTGGTTGAAAATTTAATTATTTTGTTGAAAATTCCTTTTTTCATTAAAATATCAATCTTTTTTGGTTTGAAAATTAATCCACTGTGTAGAAATTTTAATAATTTTGTAATAAATGTACTATGATACATGAATTGTAATATGATACATTTATTGTAATAGGACACATGAATGTACTATTAGTTAAACTGATTTGTTAAAAATGTATTTTTTGGTTGGAAATACATAATTGAAATAGAAAATTCATCTCTTTTGTTGAAAATTGATCTGTTTTGCCAAAAATCTTAGTTTTTCGGTTAAAAATTTTATTTATAACTAAAATTTAAATACTTTAGTTGAAGATTCATCACTTCAATCGAAGATTCAACTACTTATTTGCAAATTAATTTATTTTGTTAAAAATTCATTTTTTTTGTTAAAAATTAATTGTTTTAACTAAAAATGAAACTATTCCATTTTGAATTGAAAATGTATTTTTTTGATAATCCATCTGTTGTAATTAAAAATCAATCTACTTTGCAGAAAATAAATTTGTAGAAAATAAAAAACTATTTTGTTGAAAATACGTTGTTTTTTGTTTGTTTGTTTGTTTGTTAAAATATTATTTATTACATTTCTAAAGCAAATTATAGAAATTTCGACAGTTTTCCTAAAAAGATAGTTTTTCGTTGAAGAATCTTCATTTTAGTGGAAGATTCAATTACTTATTTGAAAATTAATTTATTTGGTTGAAAATTAATTTTTTTGGTTAAAAATTTATTGTTTTAACTAAAAATAAAACTATTCCATTTTGAATTGACAAGGTATTTTTTATTTTTTTGATAATCCATCTGCTTTGGTTAAAAATTAATCTTCTTTATAGAAAATTAAAAAATTCTCATTGTTTGAAAATTTAACTATTTTGTTGAAATTTCGTTGTTTTGTTGTTTGTTAAAATATAATTTAATACAATTTCAAAGAAAATTATAGAAATTTCAACAATTTTCTTAAAAAGTCAGTTTTTGGTTGAAGATTCTTCATTTTAATGAACAAATTTAGCGAATTAGTTACAATTTATTTGTTTTATTAAAAAAAATTTTTTCTTTTTTTTTGTTTATTAAAAACTAATCGCTTACCTAACATGAAGCTAGTCCATGTTGAATTAAAATTTTTTTTTTTTAATAATTAGACAATTTGACTATTTGGCAGAAAAATAATATTTTTTGCTGAAAATTTATTTCTTTGGTTGAAAATTTAATTATTTTGTTGAATATTCCTTTTTTCATAAAGATATAAAATATTACACATTTTTCGTTGATCATTCTTCTTATTTGGCTCGAAAATTTATCCTCTCTGTAGAAATTTCAATAATTCTTTAAAAATGTACTATGATACATGAATTGTAATATGATACATTTATTAGAATATCTCTATTTATTGATTTATCTGCTTTGGTAAAAAATTAATTTACTTTGTTGATAATTTGTTGTTTTTTTTTGTTTTTTTAAATACCATTTATTACAAATTTAAAGAGAATTATAGAAATTTTAACAATATAATTAAAAAGTCAGTTTTTGGTGGAAGATTCTTTATTTTAGTGAAAAATTCAACAACGTAGTTAAAACTAAAAATAAAACTATTTGTTTGAAAAATTATTTATTTTGTTGAAAGTTCGGAGTTTTCGGTAGAAAATTCATCTTTTTTGCTAAAAATTTATTTCTTTGGTTGAAAATTTAATTATTTTGTTAAAAATTCCTTTTTTCATTAAAATATCAATCTTTTTTGGTTTGAAAATTAATCTACTGTGTAGAAATTTTAATAATTTTGTTATAAATGTACTATGACACATGAATTGTAATATGACACATTTATTGTAATATGATACACGTACTATGACACATGAATTGTAATATGATAAATGAATAACTGTGATTACTTTTTTTTTAAATTTCGAAATTTTATTTATAACTGAAAATTTATTTATTTTCTTGAGAATTCATAAAGAAATAATCTGGATGAGAGATTAAAAAGATTTCTGAGGGTTGCAAAAAAAATTCTGGACTGGGGTCATAATAAATTCTTTTTCTCCCCTTTGGCTCGAGGGTTCGAGACGAGACTACCCCAAGCCACTTTTTTAACCTTCCCTAGGCTCTTACTCGAAATTCAATGATCGATCCGAATTCTCATCACGAGTAAATATTCCACTCAGAGCAGAAAAACATCTTGGCAAGTGGAATCCCAAACCTGGAAAGTATTTCCAATCGAGTAAGCAGCAAAATCGAGTGGATTTCTTATCGCTTCATTTAATTCCTCCATCTTCAGAGTAAATCATTTTTTAGAGAGTGATACAAAATTGTTATAAATTAAATCAATTTTATCAGGCTGTCCAGTGTTTTTTTAAAAAAAAATTTACGACTTTTCCAGGTTTTCGAGGATAAAAAAACTCCCAGGTAAACAAAATTTCCTGGTATACAAAATTTTCGAAAATTAATTAATTTATTTATTTTAATAAAAAAAATATAATTTTTTGCAATAAAAGATGAATTTTCAATCCAAAAAGGCGAATTTTCAACAAAACAGTAGACTTTTCGACTGAAAAGATGATTTTCTAACAAAATAGTTTAATTTTTAACAAAATAATTAAATTTTCAAGAAAACAGTTTAAACTTTTACCAAATTATTGAATTTTCAACCCACAAAAAAAATTCTCAAGGAAATGACAATTTTTTTAAAACAAAATACATAAATTTTCATTAAATAGTTGGATTTTCAAATAACATCGATAAATTTTTCTTATTTTTTTTTTCTACGTAACAGCTCAACTTACAACAAAATATTAAAATTTTCAAGATAATAGTTTCATTTTCAAAAAAATACTGGAATTTACTACTTGTAAAGATTAATTATTATTAACTAAATAGTAAAATGTTTTAAGAAAGTCGAATTTTTAACCAATGAAGCCGAATTTTCACAAACGAAAAATAATTTTCATCATTTATTAGTTTTGAAAATTAAACTCATTGACTGACAATTTTTTTTTGTTGTTAAAAATTCATCATTTAAAATAAAAATTCATCACTTTAGTGCCAAATTTAAGTACTTTCTGGAAAATTTATTTTTATTTTACTGAAATTTTTTTTTATTGAAATTTGGAATATTCCATTTTTGGTTAAATATTTATCATTTTTAGATGATAATGCAGCTATTCTTTTCAAAATTCATGTATTTGGTTGCAATTTAGCTTTTTTTGTTACAAAATTCTAGTTTTATCATTCTAGTAAAAAAATAATTTTGTTGTTGTAAAACAATTATATTACTTGATTGAAAATAAAATTCTTTTTTTTTTTTATTTAAAATTCCATTTTGGGTTTAAATTTATATTTTTTCGTTTGAAATTCAACTATTTTTTTGAAAATTAATGTATTTTGTTAAAAGTTCGTTCTTGGAAATTAGTTTTTGTTGCTGTAAATTATTTTATTTAACTAAAAATTTAGCTATTTCTATTTTTTTTGAAAATTTATCTTTTTTAGTTGAAAAATTTTTTGGTTGAAAATTAATCTTTTTGTTTAAAAATTAAACAGTTTGAATAAAATTTTTTCCATCTTGACAGAAAAATCTTTGTAAGTTTAACATTAAACACATTTGTTAAAATTTTTGTTGAAGTTTCATAATTTTAAATGAAGATTCATCGCTTTGGTAGAAAATTTGTTTTTATCTAACTAAAAATTAAATTTCCAAAAATTTATACATTTTTGATTGATTACTTTTCGTTTTTTTTTTTTAAATTAAAAATTCTACTATTTGGTTAAAAATTTATCTTTTTGAGTTGGAAGTTAATCTGCTTATTAATTTAAATGCTTGGTTAAAAAATTCTCTTGTTCGAACATTCAACTATTTCTTTTTGTGTCAAACTATTTTTTGTTTGAAAATTAATTTTTTTTAAGATTCGTTATTTTAGTTAAAAATTAAACCATCTGGTTAGGAAATAAATATTTTCTTTTGTTCGAGGATTAACTTTTTTTTAAATTTTAATTTGTTTAAAATTGATCTACTTGGTATCAAATTAAATCTTTCATTTAAAAATTATACATTCCATTTTTAAAATATTATCTTTTTTAGTTTAAAATTCAAATATTTGGTTGAAAAATCGATTTTTTTTTTTTAGAAAATTGACATTCATGGTTGAAAATGAATTTTTTAGTCTAAAAACCGTACCCTTTGGTTAAATTCAGCGGTTTTTTATTTAAAATTAAGATTTTTTTTAGTTGAAATAGCAACTACTACATTTTTTGTGAAAGATTTTTTTTATGAAAGTTTAACTACTTGGTGCAAAGTTAAAAAACTTTCTAAATTATTATTTTTTTTGGTTCTTTTTCAGTTCAAAATTCCACAATTTTGTGACTCATTTTTTTTTGAAATTTAACTTTTTTTTGAAAATTCATCATTTTTGGTTGAAAACTAAACTAATGTATGGAATTTTCGTGTTTTTTTATTTATTTATTTTTAAATGTAACTATTTCCTTTTTGATTAATAATCGTTTTTTTGTTTGTTATAAATTTTATGTTTTTTGGTACAAAATTCAATTTTTTCGTTAAAAATTAATCTGTTTTGGTTGTGGATTTAACGATTTTTTGACAAATTGAATTATTTTTTGTTTGACTTATCAGCTAACACGTTTTTTGTTAAACATTAATTTTTTTTGGTTGAAGATTCACACCGTCCGTTGAAAATTTATCACTTTAATTAAAACTTTGACCTCGAATTTAACTATTTCCATTGAAATTAATTTTTATTGTTTGTTTAAACATAATTTTTTTACTGAAAATCTAATTATTTAGTAGAAAATTTCGTCTTTATTTTTTGTTAAAAATTAATTGCATCAACTAACAATAAAACAAGTTTAAATTGAATAAAAAATGTATTTAATTATTTATTACTTTAAATATTTCTTTAAAAATTAAGTTATTTTGTTGAAAGTTCGACTTTTTGGGTTAAAAATTCAACGTTTTTCCTGGAAATTCATTAATTTGGTTGAAAATGTAATTATTTTGTTAAATATTCCTTTTTTATTTAAATATCAAATATTAAACATTTTTTGTTAATAATTCCTCTTTTTTGGTTCGAAAATTAATTAATTTTGTTTTAAATGTACTATGATACATGAATTGTAATATGATACATGTAATATGACACATGAATTCTAATATATTAAATAAATAAATGTGATATTATAAATAAATATACTGTTAATTAAACTAAATTGTTAAAAAATTATTTTTTGGTTGGCAATTTTATTTATAACTAAAAACTTAAAAATTCTAATTGAAGACTCATCACTTTAGTTGAAGATTCAACAAATTATTTAAAAATTAATTTATTTTGTTAAAAAATAATTGTATTTTTTAATTAGTTAATTTATCTGCTTTGATTAAAAATGAATCTACTTTGTATAAAATTCAAAAATTCTCATTTGTTGAAAATTCTTTGTTTTTTGTTTGTTAAAATATTATTTATTGAAATTTTATTTTATTTTTTATTTATTAGGCAATTTGACTATTTGGCAGAAAATTAATCTTTTTGGCGGGAAATTCATTTCTTTGGTTGAAAACTTAATTATTTTGTTGAATATTCCTTTTTTCATTCGGTTCGAAAATTCATCCACTCTGCAGAATTTTCAATAATTTTTTTTTAAATGTACTATGATACATGAATTGTAATATGATACATTTATTGTAATATGATACATTTATTGTAATATCTCTATTTACTGATTTATCTGCTTTGGTTAAAAATTAATCTACTTTGTTGGATATTAGTTGTTTTTTTTTGTTTGTTAAAATATAATTTATTAAATTTTTAAAGAAAATTAGAGAAATTTTAACAATTTTCTTAAAAATTCAGTTTTTGTTTGAAGATTCTTCATTTTAGTGGAAAATTCAACTACTTATTTGAAAATTAATTTATTTTGTTAAAAATTCATTTTTTTGGTCAAAAATTGTTTTAAATGAAAATGAAACTATTCCATTTTAAAATAAAAATGTATTTTTTTAAATTTATTTGATGATTTATCTGCATTGGTTAAAAATTAATCTACTTTATAGAAAATTCAAATATTCTCGCTGGTTGAAAATTTGTTGCTTTTTTTTTGTTTTTTAAAATATTATTTTTTACAATTTTAGAGAGAATTTTATTAAAATTTTATCTTTTTTTATTCGACAATTTAACTATTTCGTTGAATATTCGTTGTTTTTTTTTGTTAAAATATCATTTATTACAATTTTGAAGAAAATTATAGAAAGTTCAACAATTTTCTTAAAAAGTCACTTTGAAGATTTTTCATTTTAGTGGAAAATTCAACAACTTAGTTAAAAATTTATTTATTTGACTAAAAGTTAGTAAAAATTGGTTCTAAAATTAATCTACTTTGTAGAAATTTTAATAATTTTGTTATAACTGTACTATGATACATGAATTGTAATATGATACATTTATTGTAATATGATAAATGAATAAATGTGATATTACAAATAAATGTACTATTAGTTAAACTGAGTTGTTAAAAATGTATTTTTAAAATTTTATTTATAACTGAAAATTTAAACACTTTAGTTGAAGATTAATCACTTTCGTTGAAAATTTAACTATTTATTTGAAAATTAATTTATTTTGTTAAAAATTCATTTTTTTGGTAAAAAATAATTTTTTTAAACTAAAAATTAATCTGCTTTGTGGAAATTTCAATAATTGTATTATAAATGTACTATGATACATGAATTGTAATATGATACATTTATTGCAATATGATACACGCACACATGAATTTTAATATGATAAATTTATAAATTTTATATTGTATATAAATGAACTATTAGTTAAACTAAAAATTTGTTAAAAATTTATTTTTTTAATGGAAATACATAATTGAAATAGAAAATACATCTCTTTTGTTAAAAATTTACCTGTTTGGCCAAAAATCTTAGTTTTTAGGTTGAAAATTTTATTTATAACTGAAAATTTTAATATTTTAGTTCAAGATTCAACTACTTATTTGAAAATTAATTCATTTGGTTAAAAACTCATTTTTTTGGTTAAAAAATAATTGTTTTAACTAAAACTTAAACTATTCAATTTTAAAATAAAAATTTATTTTTTAATTATTTGATGATTTATCTGATTTGGTTTAAGAATTAAAAAATTCTCATTTGTTGAAAATTTAATTATTTCGTTGAAATTTCGCTGTTTTTTTTTATATCATTTATTACAATTAAAAAAAAATATAGAAATTTCAACAACTTTCTTAAAAAGTCAGTTTTTGGTTCGAGATTTTTTATTTTAGTGGAATATTCAACTACTTATTTGAAAACTAATTTATTTCATTAAAAATTCATTTTCTTTGTTAAAAAATAATTGTTTGAACTAAAAATTAAACTATTCCATGTTGAATTAAAATTTTATTGTTTATTTTTTAGACAATTTTAACTATTAGGTTTATTTTGTTGAAAGTTCGGTTTTTTCGGTAGAAAAATCATCATTTTTGATGGAAATTCATTCGTTTCATTGAAAATTTAATTATTTTGTTAAATAATCCTTTTTTAATTAAAATATCAATTATTATAGATTTTTCGTTAAACATTCATCTTTTGTTATAAATTTTGTTATAAATGTACTATGATACATGAATTGTAATATGACACATTTATTGTAATATGATACACGTACTATGACACATGAATTGTAATATGATAAATGAATAAATGTGATATTACAAAAAAATGTACTATTAGTTAAACTGAATTGTTAAAAATTTATTTTTTGTTTGGAAATTTTATTTAGAACTGAAAATTTAAACATTTTAGTTGTAGATTCATCACTTTCGTTGAAAATTCAACTATTTATTTGAAAATTAATTTATTTAGTTAAAAATTAACTTTTTTGGTTAAAAATTAATTGTTTTAACTAAAAATGAAAATATTTTATTTTAAATTAAAAATGTATTTTTTAATTATTTGATGATTTATCTGCTTTGGTTAAAAATTAATCTACTTCGTAGAAAATTCAAAAATACTCATTTGTTGAAAATTTAACTATTTTGTTGAAATTTCGTTGTTTTTTTGTTTGTTAAAATATAATTTATTACAATTTTAAAGGAAATTATAAAAATGACAACAATTATTTTAAAAACTGAGTTTTTGGTTGAAGATTCTTCATTTTAGTGGAATTTTCAACTACTTATTTAAAAATTAATTTATTTTGTTAAAAATT
>JAAAKG020138586.1:0-12599 GCA_010014905.2 Druon quercuslanigerum
AAACAAAAATTTCATTAAAAAATAAAAAAGAGGAAAGAAAAATGAAAAGGCAACCAACCACTCACACAGCACCCTTAGCAAGTCAAAAAAATAAAATAACAATTCAAGCCGCCAGGAACCACATCAAACTAATCAAAAAATAAAAATTTTATCTGTTAGTATTCTACACAAATTGGTAATTTTTTCTTAATGAAATTTAAGAAAACCTTAAAAACGAATATTTCTTGCTTGTTACCGACTGTAAATAAAAGTCGAAATCTGCTTTATCTACTTTGGCTAAAATAGTTTTCTTTATTGCTGCCTCTTGTTAAAAAGTATTTTCTTCTTTAGTATCAGTCTATAACAAACAATACTACGTCATCATTTAGTCGATAAGAAAGGGAATTATTTTATCGAATGATATTTAGTACCTTTTATGTAAAATATTAATTACCATAAAATTTAAACTTTAATTTTTTATCGCGCTCTAGGTGCGCTCAAAATAAACAAAATGTAAAATAAAAATAATTTGATTTTTTCCATGAAAATAATTGTTCAATACATTTTTTCACAGTATTAATTTACATGAAAATTGAATTTTAGGTTGCTTAATTAATTACATAAATCTATAATTTACTTCAAGATTGTGTAATCGAATATTTGCTATAACTTGTATAATAGAATTTTATTTTTATTTTATTTTTTTAGCAAATTTCAATAAAACTGAAAATTATATTTTGCAGTTAGGTAAAGTAATTGAGAAAATACTGATTTTTTCTATAAGATGTCTTTTATTTAAATTATTATTAAGTTTAGAAATATATGCTGAAGTCTACTTACGGCCATGTAACGAGTGGAATAAACTGATGAATTTAGTCAAGAGATCCATATTTTTTCACCCATATTTAAAAATAAAAGTTTAAATAACGCAGAAAAATTTTCAAAAAATATTAATAAATTGTGAAGGACCGTTTGTGACAAAGCACAGATTTGAGGGGAAAAAAATTTATTTGGCTTCTATCTTGCTCTGTCGGTAACCATGCAATCTGTATTAACCACAGGCCCCTCGAAGTTCGAAGTTGTCTCATCGCTGCAAGAGTGCTGCTCTGATCCAGATGACACGTATGTCAGACCAAATTTATTTATTTGCATTTCAAGTGCAAACCTTAGTTTTTGCTCCAAATTGGTATTTATCCAATTTGGTAATTAAAGAAACAAACTTTTTTTACAATTATAATCATTTAGGTCCAGAGACATCTACCTTCGTGCCTTCTGCTTCGCGTGCCAAATTTTAAACACGATATCTCATTCCGTGTAGACGTGAGTTGGAAAAGAAAAATACCGATATAGCTTCCAGTTTTATTTTCTTCAAAAATATTTATTTTATTCAAAATTTCAACCGGAACAAAGAAGAGGCATCCACTTTATTGCTTCCTCTTTTATTTGCCGAACTTTCAGAGCAATAACGTCATTTCGTTTCGGCGCAAGTTGGGAAAGAAAAATTGAGGACCAGCTTTGATCACGTGACACTGTCGTTACGTGGCCTTAAGGCTTTCCATAAGACTTCATATTTTTTCAATAGTACCAAGTTTTCGAAAATTTTATCGATCATGAGATGTATTTTGTCTAAAAGTATCAATCCAGTTGTGCAAAAAAGTGGGGTGCTCCAAAAATGCATTTGAATTTTTAGTAGTTGAATTTTTATCAATACCGTAGAAAAAAGATGTTTTTTTTTTTATTGAGAATACACAGAAAAAACTGAGGGTTCACTCATGTTGGGACTTAAATGAAAGACGGTGTCCTTAGAAACTTGAACTTACATGTAATTTACGTTTTCAAGATGGCGCCTGCCCCTTCCCTTTTGACTTGCAAAGGTTTTTTAAGTTAAAAGAAATATGATGTCAGAAGATTAAAAAAATAAATACAATCATTTCGATTAACAAAGGATCAACAATATTCACATATCTATCAGATAGAACACAGTCGTAGCTAGTATTTTTTAAAATACTTTTACAAATTGAACATTTTGAAACTGCCTGATTTTTAACTTTCAGCCACGCAAACTTCAGTTCTTCCCGAGTTATTTTTTTGTTCCTTTGAACTTCCAACTTTTCACTTACTCATTTTTTAAATTTGATAAAAAACAATTTATTTAATCTGCATGCCGGAAAAAGTGAGGTTATATTATGCTCTTTTCCCTTACCCTCCTTTCCAGTCCTCCATTTTGTTACAATAATTACATTTTTTACGTATCATATGTAAATTACGTATTATACGTATAAAACTTTGAGTTACGCGTAACCGTGTAACCCTGATGTTACCGACCGATGAACAGTGTTCCCAATCTTGGTCACTTTTTGAACTGCGCTTGCGTCGCACCGATAACCCCATTGGTCATTGCTAGCGCGCTGATTTTGAATTATAGAAGTATTAAAATTAAATATTTATCATAAATAATTATTGGAAAATGCATCCAAAGTAATTTTTGAATCCTAAAATAGATTTTTGGATTAGCAGATGATAAATAATTCTTTTTTCTGAAAATTCAATGATTCTAATTGAAAATTCATCATTTTAGTTGTAAATTTATCTTTTTGGGATAAAACTCAACTAGGCGGAACGTTTGAAATTGGATTCAGGGATATCGAAGAGAGTCACATCGAGGAAAAATCGGATTTAGAACGAGAAGTGTTTAGTACACAGAAAGAGGAGATCAAAGAAAGGAAGGCAAGGGGGAAGTACAAGAAAGCTATAGAAAAGGAGAGATTAAGAGCAAAAAGCGTAGGATCGATTAAGGCTTTTATCAAAAGGAAAAGAGGGGATAGAGGAAGCAGTGAAGAGAAGGACGATTTATGTTCTAAATTAAAATATCCAAAAATGTTTAGATCGCCGCCGGAATAGCAGAGTTTTTTTAGAAAAGGGTCAGAATAGTAGGGGGCCTCAGGAAACGAAGATGAAACCAAAGGTCGGAGGAAAAAATAAAAAAAATTAGAGAAATCATGATAGAAGTAATAGGACTTTATGAAGAAAAGCAGGAAAAAGGAGAGAGGAATTAAAGAAAGAAATTAGGCGAAAAATGTCTAAACTTAGGAAAGACATGAGAGAATGTGAAGAAGAAGTTAGGGAACAGTTTTAAAAGAGGATGCAGTTATGGGAGCAAAAACTAGAGAAGCAGTAGGATAATAATGAAA
Source organism: Druon quercuslanigerum (assembly GCA_010014905.2). Lineage (NCBI taxonomy): Eukaryota > Metazoa > Arthropoda > Insecta > Hymenoptera > Cynipidae > Druon > Druon quercuslanigerum. The sequence goes on from JAAAKG020138586.1 coordinate 3,171, forward strand.
AGGTATTGGAGATGCAAGGTAGGATAAGGAAGATAGAAAGCTCGAACCTGGATCTTGGTGGGGGCGAGACTGGGAATACGGAGAAGGGAAGACTAAGAACAATAGAACAAAGAATATAAAAGAAAGAGAGCCAAGAAAGAAAAAGAAACATAGTGATGAAGTGTATAAGATTTTAGGGGAAGGAGATGCAGGAAGAAGTGGAAGAAGTACTAAAAAGGATTAAAGTAAGGTAGAGATAGAGAAAGTGTGAAGTGTAGGAAGGAAGGAGCGAAAAGGAGTAAAAATGGTGAAACGAAAGAAATGGGAACATAAGAGGGAAGTTATAACAAAGAAGAGGATGTTATATGGAATCTCGGAAAGAATAGAGGGTGATTTGACATGGACATTAAGGAGGATAATAGTTAAGGAGAATAGCGGAAGAGGACAGAAAAAAGGGAAGAACATGGATTAAATGTAGGAGAATACAGATAGACAGAGTATGGTGGGATTAGGATGAAGAAAGGGAGTAGGAAATGAGGTTCCGGGAAACTGGAGGGGACGGAATAGTAGATAGGAAAATAAGAAATTGTAAGAGGCAAAAAGAGACGAAAAACGAATGTGTGGAAGAATGGAGGATATGTTAATGGAATATAGAAGGATTGGAGAGAAAGCATAGGGAATTTATGAGAAATTCGATACAATACAAAGGTGCAATAATGACAAAGACAGGGCCAGATGAAAAGGGATAGGAAAGAGTAAGAGGAAGATTACCAAGAGGTTACAAATAGCAAGTTCAAGATGCAAAGAGGAAGAATAAAAAGGGCAGATCAATGGGAGGAGTGGTGATTGGAGTGAGAAATGAATGCATAACAGGGAAAGATAAGAAAGAGAGGATAGATCAAAAAGGAGGAATAATAGTATAAGAGGTAAAGATGGGCGGAGAGAAGTGGAAGGTAGTCGGGGTTTGTGTGAACTAAGATATCCAGGAGAAAGTAGAGGAGTTAAAAGAAATGCTAGAAAAAAGTAAAGAAAAGATTAGACTTATAATAGGTGGTGATTTTAATCCGAGAACAGAAAATAGAGGAGGAACGGATTGTGGAGAAGAGAGAGGAAGAAAATCAAAAGATAAGGTAATGAATGGGGAGGAAACGAAGTTGTTAAAGAGCTTGGAGGAATTGGGATGGTTTACCTTAAACAAATATATAGAGGCAAATGAGGAAGGATAATATGCACGGTAAGGAGGAGAAAGGGGAACGGTAATTGATTATGGGATAGTCGATGATGGGGTAAGAGAGAAGGTCAAGCAATTAGAGGTAGGTGATAATATTGATTTGGATCACCCTTAATAGTGACATTAGAGGGGGAAAAAAGTAATAGTAATTGCATGAAAGGGGGCAAATGTAAAGAGTGTAGGAAAAGGAGATTGTTCAACGCAAGAAAAGAAAACAGTTTAGAGAAAAGGTAAGAAATATCAAATTGGGAAAAGGAAATTTAGTAGAGGAGATAAGAAAATGATAGGAGAAGTAAAAAGACGATTATAGAGTACACAAACAAAAATGAAGTTAGTAAAGAGGGGTATAGAAATGGTTGGGATGAGGAGTGTAAAGAGAAAAAGAAGGAGGTAAGAAATGAATAAGGAAAGTGGAGAAAAGAAAAAAGTAATGGGAAAGAATATAGTAGAAAACAGGAACAGTATTCTGAGTTGTGTGATCAAAAGAAAGAGACAGAGAATAAACGGTTTGAGGAAGAGGCGGAGAAGGATAGGACGGTAGAAGAGGTATGAAAGCTGGTAGAGAGAGAAAGAAGAAGAAGAGAAAGAGTAAACCAAGATATTGAAATAGTAGAATGAAAAAAATGTATTTTGTTTTTTCTAGGAGGAGTAGAGAGAAAAGTTAGTTAACCAAACAATAACATAAAAAGCAGGAAATGAATTATTTTTATTGAATCACTCAAATAATTTTTATTTTACACATATTTTTTTCCTAATTTGCACTTTCCTTTCTATCACTTGGATTTAGTAATAAGCTAAAAACTAATTAATCAATTCACAAGATAAAAAAGCATCTAAGAATAATTTTAATAATACACTGCAGTCACAATCTCAAACGCAAGGCGTGTTATGGTTTCATTGGAGTAATGGGAACAAACTTTAGTTTGTACACATAAAGAGCCCTCTGATTACCGACAGTTAAAATACATTAATTCTAGTTTATAATATAACGCCGAGGTGGCGCCACCAACTTAGAGAATTTTGACATTAATGGAGAAGCAAAATGTCTGTATTAAATTTTTTCCATGAAATACAGAAAAATGTGATGGCGTAGGAAGTAGGTGGCGCCACCGTAGGGGAAAAGCGCGCAAAAACTACTCTCTTTTGAAATAGAATTCATGTCTTTTTTTGAAAATTCGTCTTTCTTAGTAGAACGTTAATCTCCTTGGAGAAAAGTTCATCTTTTATTTTTAAATTAAACTACTTTTTTAAATCTATTTATTTTTCAGTGTTAATATATATATTTTTTTATAAAGTCAACTAAAATTTAAAAAAAAAAACACATTAATTACACTATAATTATGTCACATCTGCGTCAAAAAAACATTGAATATTTATAAAAAAAAACTTCCTTCCTTAAAAAAAAAAGTAAAAGTAATTTTTTAAATTAAAGCCTCGAAGGTTTTGTAGAGACTCAAATAATTTATAAAATTTTCACATTATAATTTTAATAAGCCCCTGATGAAAAGGCGCTCCAAAGATGAAAAATAAAATTAAATAAATAATAGAATCGAAATTATAATTACATAAATAATTTATTGTACACATCAAATATATTCCTATAATTGTACTTAACTTTGAGCCTCAGGGAACATTTTCCTAGAGCGAAATAAAGTCTAATCTCATTTAAATAAATTTATAATTTGTACAACTCGATTATAAACAATGTTTCGGACATTTCTTCCATAAGTAAAATCCAAATGGTTCAGATTTCTTTCAGTTACGAAAAATCTTCCAACGACGTTTGGTAGTGATTTCTCGAGAACAACAACGTCCTGTAAAATAAAAAAAAATTAAATCAAAAGTATTTCTGAATCTTATGATGTAAAACATTTAAAAAAAAAAATTTTCAAATATTTTGTTTTATTTTTTAATATATTTCTTGCAATTATAATTTTATATTACCTGTGGTGTAACTAAGAAGTCATTCGTTCCATGAAAAATAGCTATGGGTACATTCACATTTTTGAGTGGATATGCTGGTGGAATTGTGGAATTATATAAACGCAGATTTTTTTCCGCACCGTAATTATAATATCCAAAATATTCTGAGCCAGAAGAAAATTCAATTAGGTTCATAATTTATAAAATAAAAAAAAAAATTTAATCAGAAAATTTTCAATACTTTATATTTTATTTTAAAATATTAATTTCAATTTTAAAAAATTTCAGAATATGTAGAAAAAGAGTTTTTTAATTTTCAATAGTTTTCGAACATTTGAATAATTTCAAAAGATTTTTTTAACGTTTCATAAGCTTTGAAAAATATTTGGAGATTTTCAAAAAACACATATGAATTTTCATAAGATTCTTGGGAAAAATTAAAATAATATTTTAATTGGAAAAATAAATTTTAAAAGGAAATTTAAAAAAATGTCTAAACTATTTAAATAATGTTCTCAAATTCAGAAAAGCAATTAAGAATATTTTCCGAGGAAATTTGTTCAATCCAAAATTATTGAGGCTTTTTAATAATCTTGAAAGATTGAAAGAGATAAAAAATGTTTTCTTTTGATTCTTGAAAAGAAAGTCAAATGATTTTTTATTTTTTAATATTAATCTTAGAAGATTCATATCATTATGCAAGATTGAAAAAATCACTAAAAAAGGAATCTGGAAGATTAAAAGAAAATCTTTTAATCAAGCATCATTTTTTTTACATCAGGATACTGAAAGGTTTCAAGATAATCAAAAAAGTTTTTTTAAGACTCCTGGGAAAATATTTATTAACTCTTTATTTAAAAAAATTAATATTTCATAAAAATTAAAAAAGAATTTTTTAAATTTCAAAAGATTCCTAAAAGATTACTGAATATGACCTAGAGGATCTTAAAAAAGAATTTGTTTTAATAGTTATAATGTTTTATATATCTATTTTTTTACATATAATATTTTTAGGAAATTGTATTAATTTTGCTGAATTTTTTCCAAGTTAGAGAATATATAACAAAAATTTTTTAAATTGCACAAAATTTTCAAAATTTTAAAGAAATATAAAAATTATTTCAGCAAATTTAAAAAAAATTTAGATTTAGGAATGATTGAAGAAAAAAAATTAGCACTTTCTTTTTAAATTTTGAAATATTTAAACAGAATAAAAAAATTATTTTGAAGACTTCTGGGAAAATTTCAAAAATGATTTTTTTCAAAAATTAATTTTTAAACAAAACTTCAAAAGATTTTAAAACATATCAAGAAATTTCTGAAAATCAGTAAAAAAAAACCTAGTAGATTTCACAAAACAATTTCTAAAATCCTAAAATATTTTTTACAAATTTTAGAAAAAATTGGAAATATTTCAAAAAAATATTTAGAAAATAATAAAAAATATGATATTAAGATTCCTGGAAAAATTTTAAATGGTCTTTTAATTTAAAAAAAATATAACTTCAAGAAAATATTAAAATTCACTGAATAAAATTTTAAACGATTTACAAAATATTTAATAATTAATCCGAAAATTTTATGGAAATTAAAAAAAAAATTTAGAAATATTAAAAAGTCGGGAAAAATTCAAGTTATTATACAAAATATTCCGAAAGCTTAGCAGTTTTTAAAAGATTAAAAAATTATTTATAATTTGAAAAGGCTCATCTTTTTTTTGAAAGGTACATTTTTGCAGAATTCAAAAAGATTATTTTTTAAAGAATTTTAAAAAGTTTCAAGAGAATAAACTTTTTTTTTTAATTCCTAGAAAAATTTCAAATGCTTTATTTACAAAAATTAATTTAAAAAAGGCCTGTTCTATTTCTATCTATATTTAGAAGGCAATGAAAATTTTTTATAAAGATAGCTTGGCAAATTTTAAGTTATTTAATTTTTTTTTAACTAATTTTAAGTGAGTATATGAAAAAGGATTTATAATAATTTCAAAGAATTTCCAAAACTGTAAACAAAGAATACAGAAGAGCTTCAAAGAATTTTTGTTATTTCTTATAATTCAAAAAATAGTGTGAAAAATTCGATAGACTTGAAAAATTATTCAGAAGACCTAATAGCTTTCAGAAAATTTAAAAATGATTTCAAATTTACAAAATATTTTAAAATTGTTTAATATAATTTAGATTTTTATTATTTACAAGTATTTTCCTAAAAATTCATTATTTTTTAAAGAAATTTAAATGTTTCAAGAGAATCAAAAAAGTGTTGTTTAAATTTCGAGAAAAATTTCGAATGATTTTTTATTTAAAAAATTAATTTTAAAAAAAAACCTGGAAGATATCAGGGAAATTTTTCTATTTTTTTAAGATTCCTGAAAAATTTTAGGAAAATTCAAATCAGTTTTGAAAATATTTAGAAGGTAATGCACATTTTTTCTTAAGAAAGCTTGGCAAATTTTTAATTTTTACATTTTTTTAAAAATAATTTAAAGTGAATACATGAAAAATCATTTCTAATAATTTCAAAGAATGTCCAAAACTATACATAAAGTTTGCAGAAGAGTTTCAAGGAATTTTTTTAATTCTTTAGAATTCAAAAAATAGTGTGAAAAATTCGATTGACTTGAAAAATTATTCACAAGGCTCAACAGCTTTCAGAAAATTTTGAAAGAACATTTCAAGAGAATAAAAAAGTGTTGTTTAAATTTCTAGAAAAATTTCAAATTATTTTTTATTTTGAAAAAATAAATTTAAAAAACCTGGAAGATTTTAGTGAAATTTTTTTATTTTTTAAATATTCCTTGCAAATTTTAGGAAAATTCAAATCCATTTAGAAAATATTTACAAGGTAATGAAAAATTTGTATTAAGTTAGCTTGGCAAATTTTAAGTTACTTAATATTTTTAAAATAACTTTAGGTGAATATATAAAAAAGGATTTAAAATAATTTTAAATAATGTCCAAAACTGTAAATAAAGAATGCAGAAGCGTTTAAAAGAATTTTTTTGATTTCTTAGAATTAAAAAAAATAATGTGAAAAAGTTTGAACGACTTAAAAAATTATTGAGAGCTTTCATAAAGTTTTAAAATAATTTAAAATTCACAAAATCTTTCAAAATTGTTTAAAATAATTTAGATTATTATTATTCAAAAGTATTTCTTAAAAATTCATTATTTTTTAAAGAAATTTAAAAAGTTTTAAGAGAATAAAAAAAGTCTTGTTTATATTTCTAGAAAATTTTCGAATGATTTTTTATTTTTTTAAATAATTTAAAAAAAACCTGGAAGATTTTAGTGCAATTTTTTTATTATTTAAATATTCCTTGCAAATTTTAGGAAAATGCAAGTCAATTTTGAAAATATTTAGAAGGTAATAAAAGTTTTTTATTAAGATAGTTTGGCAAATTTGAAGTTACTTGTTTTTTTTTAATTTCAAACGAATATATATAAAAAAAAGGATTTAAAATAATTTTAAAGAATGTCCAAAACTCTAAATAAAGAATGCAGAAGAGTTTCAAAGAATTTTTTTGATTTCTTAGAATTAAAAAAAATAATGTGAAAAAATTTGAACGACTTAAAAAATTATTTAGAAGACTCAATAGCTTTAAAAAAATAATTTAGATTATTATTATTTAAAGTATTTTCTTAAAAATTAATTATGTTTTACAGAAATTTAAAAAGTTTCAAGATAATCAAAAAAGTTTTGTTTAAGTTTCGAGAAAAATTTCGAATGATTTTTTATTTAAAAGAAATAATTTTAAAAAACCTGGAAGATTTAAGTGCAATTTTTCATTTTTTTTTAATATTCCTTGAAAATTTTAGGAAAATTCAAATCAATTTAGAAAATATTTAGAAAATAATGAAAAAATTTTATTAAGTTAGCTTAGAAAATTTTTAGTTACTTAATTTTTTAAAAATAATTTTGAGTGAATTTATGAAAAAGGATTTAAACTAATTTTAAAGAAAGTCCAAAACTGTAAATAAAGAATGCAGAACAGTTTTCTTAAGACTCCTGGAAAAACATTTATTGACTCTTCATTTGAAAAATTATTATTTCATAAAAGTTAAAAAATAATTAAAAACATCTAAGAAGATTCTTAGAAATTTACTAAATAGAACCTAGAATATCTTACAAAACAATTTTTTTTAATAGATTTTTTCACAAATTTTAGGATAAATTCTATTCATTAAAAAAAAATGTTTTGAAGTTGATAAAAAATCTAAATTTAATTCCTGCAGAAATTCGCAATAATATTTTAGTTTAAAAATACAATTTAAAGATAATATTTAAAATGATATTTATCAAAATTCATTTTTTTTAAGAGAAAATAATTTTTGAAAGATTTGTGTAAACTTACAATCATTTTTTTAAAACTATTTTAAAAAATATTTTAATATATTGGAAAAAGATCATTTAAAATTGTAAATTAACTAAGATATTTTCAGAAAATTTTTTTTATTTTGCTGATTTTTTTCAAAGTTTCAAGATATTATAATAGAAAAACGTTTTTAATTTCCTGCAACTATTAAGGTTAATTCTTTGTCTTGAAGAATTAATTGAAAGAAAATATATAACAAATCTTTCAAAATGGTACAGATGTTAAAGATATACAAAAACATTTGATAATTAAAAATGATTTTAGCAAATTTTAAAAAAAATGTAGATTTACGAATGAATAGAATAAAAAAATTAGAATTTAAACAAAAAATTGGAAAACTTTTAGGAGAATCAAAAAAGTTTTCTGAAGACTACTGGGAAAATTTAAAAAATGATTTTTTTTCAAACATTAATTTTTAAACCAAATTTCAAAAAATATTTAAACAATAATAAAAAAAATGATATTAAGATTCCTGAAAAAATTGTAAATGGTCTGGAAGATTTTAGTGCAATTTTTCTATTTTTTGAACATTCATTGCAAATTTTAGGAAAATTTAAGTCAATTTAGAAAATATCTAGAAGTTGATGAAAATTTTTTTTTAAGATAGCTTGACAAATTGTAAGTTATTTAATTTTTTAAAATAATTTCAATTAAATATAAAATTATTTAGGAGACTCAATGGCTTTCAATAAATTTAAAAATAATTTAGAATTTACAAAATGTTTCAAATTTGTTTAAAATAATTTAGATTATTATTATTCATTATTATTATTATTCAAAGTAGTTTCTTAAAAATTCATTATTTTTTAAAGAACTTTAAAAAGTTTCAAGAGAACCAAAAAAGTATTGTTTAAGTTTCTAGAAAAATTTCGAATGATTTTTTATTTAAAAAATTAATTTAAAATAAAACCTGGAAGATTTTAGTGCAATTTTCCTATTTTTGGAAGATACCTGGAAAATTTTTGGAAAATTCAAATCCATTTAGAAAATATTTAGAAGATAATGAAAATTTTTTATTAAGTTAGCTTGGCAAATTTTAAGTTATTTAATTTTTTTAAATAATTACAATTAAATGTATGAAAAAGGATTAAAACAAATTTTAAAGAATGTCCAAAAAAAATTTTAAAATTCAAAAAATTTTGTGAAAAATCCGAACGACTTAAAAAATTATTGAGGAGACTCAATGGCTTTCAAAAAATTTCAAAACAATTTAGAATTTACAAAATGTTTCAAATTTGTTTAAAGTAATTTATATTATTATTATTCATTATTATTATTATTATTATTCTAATTAGTTTCTTGAAAATTCATTATTTTTTAAAGAAATTTAAAAAGTTTCAAGAGAACCAAAAAGTATTGTTTAAGATTCTAGAAAAATTTTGAATGATTTTTTGTTTAAAAAATTAATTTAGAAGAAAACCTGAAAGATTTTATTGCAATTTTTCTGTTTTTTCAAGATTTCCGGAAAATTTTTGGAAAATTCAAATCCATTTAGAAAATATTCAGAAGATAATGAAAATTTTTTATTAAGTTAGCTTGGCAAATTTTAAGTTACTTTATTTTTTAAAAATAATTTCAAGGAAATATATGAAAAAGGATTTAAAATAATTTTAAAGAATTTCCAAAACTGTAAATAAAGAATCCAGAAGCGTTTCAAAGAATTTTTTTAATTTCTTAGAATTCAAAAAATATTGTGAAAACTTCGAAAGACTCAAAAAATTGTTCAGAAGGCTCAATAGCGTTCTGAAAATTTCAAAATAATTTAAAATTTAAAAAATGTTTCAAAATTGTTTAAAATAATTTAGATTATTATTATTGAAAGTATTTTCTTGAAAATTAATTATTTTTTAAAAAAATTAAAAAATTTTAAGTGAATAAAAAAAGTGATGTTTAAATTTCTAGACTAATTTCGAATCATTTT
>JAAAKG020138587.1:0-12598 GCA_010014905.2 Druon quercuslanigerum
ATAGATTAGAGTTTTAAAATAGATACAGATATAGATTAGTATTAAAATAACGTATTTGGCGGTCACGCATAAATTACTTAGTATTTTTGGTCAGGAGGGAGGCGGGGGGTCAAATATTTTTCTATGCTGCCTTACAGAGATATTTTTAAGTGCGCAAATCATAAAAAAACACATTTGTTTGTAAACAGCTGATTGTCAGCGTAATGTACTGCTTACTGTAGTACCTAGTACGTAGAATGTAAAAAAATGTATGCTACTTTATGGATAATTGTGACCATGATACTTGTAAAGTACCTTCCAATACTGGTATCTTATTAAGACTCTATAAGCATCTTTTAATTAAATAAACGTGAAAACTTAATGAAATTAGTTTTAGAAAAAAATGTGGTAATATTAATAAGTATTTAGTTTTTAAAATATGCAACTGCGGTTAGTCCGCAATGAAAAAACGTGAAATGAAACTAAACTTTATTTTCTAAGAAAACTTTGCAGTAGGTTAACTTAAAATTTAAAAACATGAACAATAAACTTCAATGTTTATATAAACTACTCTATATTCTTAGTCAATGAATTCCAAAATTATTATTTCTTAGTAGTAGGCTTTACAGCCTTTCCCTTTCTTGCTGGGTTGTCAGTCAAATGCAATCTGAATTAATGGAACCCAATACCAAGACATAATTATTTTCTGTTGAAAATTCTTTCTTCTTGGATAAGAAGTCCAGTATTCAATAAATAATTCAGCATTCATGTTTCTTTTAGAAATTTTATAATTTAGTTCAAACTTTACTTATTTGATTAAAAATGCAACAATTTTGTTAAAAGTCTTCTTTTTCGGTACAAAATTTTAACATGTTGCAGAAAATTCTTATTTTTTGCTTAAAAATTTAACAGTTTAGTAGAAAATTAAATTATTTGGTGAAATGTTGAACCACGTGTTTATAAAATCCTTTTTTTAATTTAGGATTTCTCATTTTAGTTAAAAATTAAATTTATTTGCTCGAAAATCTAAGTATTTTGTTAAACGTTTATTTTTTGTTGCAAATAAATTTTTTAAGCTGTAAATATTCGTATTCCATTATCTGTGTACATTTAATACTTTTATTGAAAAATTCAACTATTCGGTTAAAAATACATGAATATGGTTAAAAACTTGTCTTTTTTGATCGAAGATCATTCTTCTTAGCCTAGGATTTAACTATGTGGTTGAAAATTTAGATATTTTGTTGAGAATTCCTCTTTATTTGTATGATGTAATTTTTATGTGCAAAATACAACTCTTTTGTTGGAGCATTTAACTATTTTGTTCAAAATTCGTATTTTTGGTTAAATATCACTGTTTTTAAATTAAAATTAGACTCTTTTTTGTTAAAATGTCAACTTTCGTATTTTTCGTTTTGAATTGATCTTTTTTAGCTAAAAATTCAATTACTTAGTTGAAAATAAAATAATTTGTTTAGCTTTTCCTTTAAAGATTAACCATTTTAGTTAAAAATTATTTTATTTCGTTGAAATTGTATTTTTAACTAAAAATTTACCTGTTCCATTTTTCGTCGAAAATATGTCTTTTTGGTTTTGAAAATTCATCACTCGTATTTATAATTGCAACTTTTTGGTTGAAAATTAATCCCGTTTGGTCGCGGATAAAGCTATTTTATTAAAAATTCTTCTTTTTGGAGTGAATTAAATTATCTTTAACATGAAACATCAACTGTTACATTTTCCGTTCAGAATTAGTTCTATTTGGTTCGTTTATAATTTTAGTTAAAAATTAATTTCTGTCGTTAAAACTTGAACTGCTTTGTTGAAAAATCTTTTCTCTGGACAAAAGTAAAGGTCTTAAATTGAAATTTCACTACTTCGTGAAGAGGTTAACTGCATGGTAAAAAATTATCTTCTTTGTACAAACATTGTTTTCCTAATAAAAATGAGCTTTTAAAGTTAAAAAATGTTTAGTTTTTGTTTAGTTTTAGATTTTGTTTAGTTTAAAAATTCAAATTTTTGCTTAAAATTTTATGAGGCCTGTTGTAAATTCAAATGATTGGTTGGGAGTGAATCTTTTTTGGCTGACGATTTCACTATTTTTTGAGAATAAGTATTTTTGGCTTGAATTAATTTTTATTTTAAATTTAAGACCAAATTTTTTCTTTGTTAAAATACCAGCTAAAACTAAATAAATTTACGAAAAAATTTATTTAGCAAACATTAAGTACATACAAAAAAAAATGTAGAAAAAATTTTACGCAATTTTTGTACGGACTTCTGTTGTCAAAGGATTCAGAAATTAATCATCTGTTTTCTGAAATTCAGATAAATTGTTGCGGTTTATGTTCAGCTCTGGACTGAAGCTATCATTTTGAAGTATTCTTCTTCACTCTCTAATGAAAGGTCTTTCAATAAAAATAAAGCTATATTTCCCAGCTAGCGAACTGGAATTCTTAGGAAGTAGTATCTCTGCTGATACTAGGTTCTGGGATTACATGAAACAATGGAAGATATGCAAGGACGGAAGAGCGTAAAATAGATTTTCTGTTTCATGACGGCATAGAGCAAGATAGCTGTCGCTTAATGACGCTCGGGACCTTTGGCCTAAGTTCCTTCTTAGTTCCTGAAAGTTTATGAAGAGCCCTATAGAAGCAATTTCCAACTGGTACTTGTCAAGAGAATTGTGAATATGTCTCCAAACCAAATTTACTTCTCGTCGCTTATTTGATGTATGTGATTACAGTCAGGTAGATTATATACAACTGGAATTCCATTTTAATTAAAAAATTCGATTTTTCCATTTTTCCTGACCCAGAAACGTAGTAAACTGCATTTAGCTATTTCCCAAAACTAGAGCAGTTCTAGCTGAACTAATTCTTTACACTTTGCTTAATGGGACGATGTATTCACGTAGCCACTAACGAGAAGAAGCAAGCGTATTAAGGAAAGTTGAATTTCACAGGTTTTGGTAATAACTGAAGAAATACACTAAAAAATGATTAGGGGATAAGGACAGGGATGTGAAAAAACTAGGAAAAGATAGCAAAGGTAAAATTAAAGAGCCGAAGATAATAAAATGCAAAAAATATTGTGAAAGTTATAAGGAATCATATTGGAAAATGGTCAGAAAGATTAGGAAAGGAAGTAGTATAGTACCACGGTTATCCAGGTTAAAGAATACCGAGAGTCAAATTGTATAGGAGGCGAATGAAGTAAAAGATTGTACGAGAGATTATAACCAGACATCATTCGAAGGTGACGCAAAGGAGCTATAATTAAGAAATTGAAGAATGTCAAGGCTGGTAGTGTGGACGGTATCACCGCTGAAATTTTCACGAGCGGTGTCAAAAATTTGTCTTTAAGGCTGACCCAGCTAATGAATATAAGTGATGAGAAAGGGGAAGTTCCAACTCGACGAAGTAATATGATTATCGTTTCAATTTACAAGTAAAAGGGTGATAACGGATAACTGACAATAAATATAGAGATATCAGCTTACTAAGTACCGTATGAAAAATATGGTCAAAAATACTTATAAGATTTACTGCTTGAAGTAGTGAGTGAAAGTACCTAAAAATCTTTATCTGTAATATTGAAACTTTCTATGATGACAAGAAAGGTGCCCTTAAATAATTGTGTTGGAACTTTTCCTTCAATTTATTAGAAGCTTATTTTTGAGATGTAAGGTAGCTTGAAAATGCAGGTATTGTCATTTTAGCATACGCGTACTGTAATATTGACACAAAGGTACTGAAAAGTATTATAAAGTAAAATGGCAACACCGGTATTGCAGTTTTGCCTTACTCTCGTTTACTGAAATTGTGGTCAAATCCGAAAAGAAATTTATTAGTGTAGTCACGACACTACCATTCTTAGAAATAAAAGTAGTAACAACAACCACTTAAGTGGTAGCGGGGTATATTATAAACTAATGTAACTTGCCCTAATACTTCATAAGTTGTCTCAGACAACTATTTTTACCGTGTATGCTTGCGAATTGAATGTCCCGCGAATTCCGACACTGGGGTCAAATATTCACACGTATCTGCGGCCTAGTCGGCATATTGCGCACCGCTGACTTCGTCCCTTGGGTAAAACGGTAATCATTTCTAATTTGCACTTATGCAAAAATACCTGAAGCTCAAGTATTCTAGATAATAATACTCGTTTGCCGTAGACACTCTCACGGGTGCTATGGATATTCCCTTTGCAAAATGCCGCCCACTCGTGTCGGAAAGTACCTGTATGTATGGGGTAATTTTCAGGGAACGGTTCTCCTCTCGAGGAAACGAGAAGAACCTGAGAAATATGTCTTCTGTCCTCGCTAATATAACGAGGATAGTCAACTTTCAAAACGACACTTTGCGGTTGAAATATAAAGGGATAAAAAGCATGATTTGCTTTTTATGTCCTCCCACACTGTAAAAAGAGTAGATTTCTGTCCCTGTTATTCTAAAGAAATCAAAGAATATTCTCATTTCAATAAAAGAAATTATACTTAGTTTTAGGTGATGAGTTCTAATAGCAAGTGATACTTACAGCCTTTTGAATATTGTTTCGATTCATACTTCTCCCAGTAAAAGGTTATTTCCAACCTTGCAAACTGCAAAATTAATAGTTTGCGCTTTTCAGCCATCATCGAGAAAAACTTTTTAACAATTTACATACATTTTATGGTATACAATTCAAAAGTCTTTCAACTCCTGCTTTTCTAATTTTTCGTCCATTTTTTGCCTAACAGACAATATACTAATTTTTAACCTTTTTTCATCTACAACTTTTTTACCCTTTGCCAATTTTACCTACAGAAAAGATTTTGTTAGAACACTTCGATTATCACATCAAAAAATAAACGCAAGCGAGATTAGATTAACAATGTCTGTAAAAGAATATCGGTAATAATAAAGAAATTGAATGTTATTAAAAAAATATCATTCCAATGAGATTGCCACATGATCGAATTAAATAAAAATATGCCATTATCCAAACAGATTATGTAATCAATAACTTAGTTCGGTAATGAATCCTCAAAAAACTATAACGTTATCATCATATTATTTATCTAGATGCTTCCAGATTTAACACGCACATGACCCACTTGATCTATGAAGTGTCGCAATGTCGGCTAAGTAGTAATCTTGTGCTAGAACTCCCCTTACTCATCTACTGTTGAATTGAAGAGAAACGAGAGAACGCAATCCTTATTGAAATTAGCAGAGCGACAATTAACTGACTCACTTGAGGGTGATGTTACTGTCGAATTTATGGTGATCATAAAACGTAAATCGAATGTGCAATATAGTATGCAAATCGTGTAACGAGAGGTCGTTCATCGCACAGTATCACAGTTCCCGTGCATTTCAGCTCCCCATGGATTCTGCCAAAAACGTGAGCTACAAACGAGAGTTTAGCTACAGAGATATACTAATTGTGTGTACATAGAAATATGGAGAAACAAATATACGTCCTGTATATTTACAACGAATTAACGGAGGCGTTAATGCAAAACCCCCCCTTGTCCGGTATCCCATTAGTTTAAACAGATTCCCCTCCCTCATAAGTTGAGCCCATATGTGCGTCGTGCGTTACTGGTGCAATATAACACCGAATTGTTCGCCAAATTAAACACTACGAGTCAAAAAGCGATTCAGCACTGTAGAATTCCAACCTCGAAATTATCTTCTTTCGGCGACACTTGCCAGTTATCGTACATTTTAGGGGAGGACAATTTATAATTTTAATCGAATTTAACCCAGTTAATTCTTTTTCATTGAAAAGTCTATTATTATATTTATGACTAAGAATTCATCTCTTTTAATTAAGAAATTAATTATTTGGTTGAAAATTAAAATATTTTATTGTTCATTTACATTTTTGTTGAAAAATCAACAATGATGTTCAAATTTAATTTTTTCAGGACTGAAATATCTTTCTTAATTTAAAATTCAACTCTTTTGTTGGAAACTCATTTTCTCTGGTTTTAATTTCTCTTCTTCTTTCTCTTCTATGAAATTTCATCGCATTTATTTAGAAATTAGGTTATCTAGTGAAAGATTAATTTGTTTCTTTTAAATATTTAATTATAATTGAAAATGTGTCGTCCCGAAATTCGGGATGATTAGTCCAATATTGTTCATAAGCTTAGCTAGTCATCCCGAGTGTTTGGGACGACTATTCCATCCCCTTTTCCTAGACTGGTCAAACCTGATTGGTCAATTAAGTCTTTTTTTTTAAATCCGAGAGGATGAAAAGCCAAATCGGATTGGTATTCTGTCCCTTTCCCTTTTGATTTTATTAGGGTGTTTCAAGATTTCGATTGCTCCTCTATGTTTTTCTTGGAAAGATATTGCGTATTTTTGCGAGGACGGCTGTTTTGTTAAGAAAAATGTTATGTCCCGTTTCGATACAATTCCCAGCTAGTGCTGATTGTGTGAAATGTTTTAGCCTGACTTTGCGGCTATTTCGTAGTTGTCCTAATTTTACAGGTGGTTTAAATGTGGTTTGGATGTTGTGTTTGTCGAGAATTCTTCCTATTTGTTCTGTGACACCTGGGATGTAGGGTAGGATCGTCGTCGTTTCTCTCTCTCTCTCTTTCTTTAGTAGGTTGTGTTGACTTGTTTTTTTGAGTGTCTTTTCTTATTGCTTTATCAATTTGTTTCTTTGTGTAATAGATCTGTATTCATCATACACATTCATCAAGACATACATTGTAGAGAGTATACGTAACAACAACATAAACCTGATACCTCACTTTCAGGTTAGCCCTGAAGAAATGAACTGCAATGTTCACGAAACGTCGGCCAAATTCTTAGTTTTTATACACGATTAAAACCCGAAATATCTCTTTTTATCAACGCTCAGAAAAATTTGTTCTTTGAGTGAGAAGTAAAATGACTAGGAAAATATATCATTTTTAGGACTAAAGTATGTAGAAATTTAGAGCTCTTCTGCCATCACAAGTTAAGTTCAAGGGTATGAAGGTTAAAAATCTCGCACCAATCATACCAATGGGACTGAATATCAGATATGAGAAAATTTCAAAAGCTTTTATAATATGTCGTGAAATAATTATGGTTTCAGATATTATTTACTTAATAAACTTATTTTGATTGTAGGATACTAAGGGCAAACAGGAATTGTCAAGAATTGAATATTCTATCATTTCCAGGAGAAATGTCAGAAACGATTATCTAATGATGGATACAGGTGCCAATAGCAAATTGACTAACCTTCTGATATTTTTTCTATGGTAATCATTATTTGACTATGAATGACTTATTTTAATAAGACAATCTTTCTTTCTTTTTGTAAACTGATGCAGCTAAAAGTTCTTGATTCTTTTTCTATCTACTGTAGTGTGAAATGATAGAAAAAGTCGCGAGACAAAAAACACCCGAAAAGCGAGCGAAAGTATAGGAATTTCAATGTGGACATAACGAATAAATCGTAGATTACTATATTAATAACTGAATGAGAAAAAGAAGAAGTTTTTCAAAAATAGAGGAAACAGGCGAATTTATAAAAGGGAAATGTCTTCTGAACTGTCTTCATAATTTTGAACGCTGATGTATTTACCTAGCTGATTTTCTGCTCACGCTTAAAATAAACTAGAAGGAAAATTGAATAATTGATTGTCACTCACCGGAGTAGGCTTCAGATTGCACAGATTCCGATGGAAGGGCGAAATTACCAGATGCGTTTGGAGGGCAGCCATTGCGGTTTTGCTGTGAACGCAGGGTATGTGTTGCGTGCAAAGACGGACCACGAGGTGGTACCTCTGGTGGTGCCGGTTCCGGTGGAGAATCTCTACCATTGTCTGAAAGAATGAAAAAGGGAAAAATCCTTTAAAACAATGCTAACAATCCACTTAAGATTTTTGGATATTTCAAACTAGAAAAAATGTGTAACGTTCCGAACATAATGAGTCACAAGAAAATCTAGACAAGTTGATTGATGTAATGTGAGAAGTGGTATGAGCATGCGCAGCGCTTATCAAGGTGATTCAGACGACTTGTGGCTTGGTAACATTCGAAATATGTGTACCAGGATGAATTGTTTGATGTGATATTTTTGTCGCATAATTTAAAAAAAAACTATATCGGCCTATACGAAGAATTTTGTTCGGTAAATATTCTTCTTGTTAATAACAGATTTAATGATCTTCAGGGTTAACGTGAAATTGAACTATCAGGTTATGTTGTTCTTATGCATACTCTCTACGATGCCTGTGATTATCCAAGGCGCTCCACAATTGAGACTGTCGCACCTGACTTGCCAATCAAGTCTCTTTTTTTTAATCTGGGAGGATGTAAAGCCAAATCGGATTGGTATTATATCCGTTGTCTCTGTCGATGTTATTAGAGTGTTTTAATATTTCGATTGCTTCTTTATGTTTTCGTGGAAAAATATTATGTTTTTGCGATGTCGGTTGTTTTGCTAAATAAAATGTTATATCCTGTTTC
Source organism: Druon quercuslanigerum (assembly GCA_010014905.2). Taxonomy (NCBI): domain Eukaryota; kingdom Metazoa; phylum Arthropoda; class Insecta; order Hymenoptera; family Cynipidae; genus Druon; species Druon quercuslanigerum. Next base: position 8,445 of record JAAAKG020138587.1, read on the forward strand.
GATATGATGCTCATCTAGTGCTAACCGCGTAAAATATTTTAGCCTGACTTTACTCTCATGTTCCTTTTTACGTTATATCACCGCTCTCCCGGTTTCTCCAATATAGACGTTGCCACAAGAACAAGGATGTATATACTCGCGGATCACTGAGATGTGCCTTTTTGTCTGCAGGGTTGTTTAGAAGTTTTCCTCTTTTTACAGATGGTTTAAATACGGTTTGTATGTTACGTTTGTTGAGAATTCTTCCTATTTGTTATACAACACCTTGGATGTAGGGTAGGATGGTGGTCGTTTTTCTTTCTCTTTCTTTATTGGGTTGTTTTAACTTTTTTTAGTGTACTTTCATATTGCTTAATCTTTTTTTGTGTGTAATCGTTCTGTACTAGGACTTGGTAAAAGTTTTTTAATTCTTTTTGTAAGTTATCCTTATCTGTTTTAAAGACAGCTCTGTATACAATAGAGTTGATGACCATTTTTTTTAAGATGGGTGGGGCTCTGACGAGGCATGTAGGTGTCTGTTTTTATGGGTGGATTTTTTGGAAACTTCATGTCCTAATGTGTTATCAGATCTTTTGTAAGCTAGTTCGTCCAAGAAAGGAAATTTTCCGTTTTTTTTAAATTCCATGGTGAAGTTTATATCAGGATCTAATCGATTGATGACATCGAAACACCTTATTTAATATTCCATGTTGCAAATCAAAAAAATATCGTTAACGTAACGGAACCCGAATTCCAGTTTAAGCTTGGATTGGTTGGAGATTTTGGATTTAAGATGTTCCATAAAGAAGCTGGCTAATGCAGATGAGATTGAATATCCCATTCCATCTCGGTTTCGATACGTTGATGACAGTTTTGTCATGTAGAGACTAGATGAACTAACTAAGGTTTTCGATTTCATCAATCGATTACGTCTTAATATCCAGTTAATCATGGAAATTGAAGTAAACAAAAAATGGCCTTTATCGGACGTCTTAATTTTACAAAATATCTAATAACACATTAGGACATGAAGTTTAAAGTAAACCTCCCACTCCCACCCATCTCAAAAACTATCGGTCATCAACTGCTTTATATACAGAGCTGTCTTCTTATAACAGATAAAGATAACCTACAAAAAGAATTACAAAACGTTGAAGAAACCATATGTAAAACACCTGCGAAAATAGGATAACTTCGAAACAACCCTAAAAACAAAAAGGCACCTCTGAGTGTTCCGGGGGGATATAAAACCCCTTGTTCTTGTGGCAAAGTATATCTTGGAGAAACCGGGAGAACGGTGAGCCAAGGTATAAAGGAACATAAGACTAAAATTAGGCTAAAACATTGCACGCAATCAGCACTAGCTAAGCATTATATCGAACAGGACATAACTTTTTATTTGACTAAAAAACAGTCATCGAAAAAATACACAACATTTTTCCAAGAGAACATAGAAAAGCAATCGATATAATACCATTCCGATTTGTATTTCCGTCCACACGTATTTAAAAAAAAGACTTGATCTTCCAATCAAGTGCGAAGAGTCTCCATGGTGGGGCGTTCTGGAAAAGCATAGGCATCGCAGAGAATATACATAAGAAGAACATAACCAGATACCTCAATTTCAGACTAACCCTGAAAAGATCCCCCTGGAAAGATTGATGAATTTTTAAATAAGAAAGATCAATTTTCATTCAAAAATTAAAAAGTTAAAATTTCAGGTGAAAGAATTAATTCTCAATAAAAAAAGAACGATTTTTGAACAAACTATTTCAATGATCAATCCATACCTAATCTTAGTAACCAAGTAGTTCAATTTTCTATCAATAAGATTATTTTCCTACTACAAAGAATAGTTTAATATAAAATATATATAAATCGCTAACGACAATTTTTAATCTTCAAATAAAAATGATTAAGTCTCAATGAACAGATGTAAATTATCGAAATGTGCGTGTGTGTGTCTGCCGTCGTGAGCACGCTGCCATCGCGAATGTCGCCACGCAACAGCTGTCCTCACACCCGTACCGGCGCATTAGATGTTTCACATCAAAAATAGAATAGTTAAATTGGCCGTTTCAATACTTAGTTGTCAACCAAAAAATAATGAATTTCCATCAAATTATTTATAGTAGATTGTACATCAAGCGAGATAAAGCGTCGATTATCTACGAGCATGAAGATTGCCTCGCGAGCTTATCAAATCATGTGAGTGGGTAATCGACGCTTCCCTCTCTTTGCACACGATGCTTTCCCCAATCACCACGAACTGCGATGAGCGACAACGCTCGTACAGAATAATCTAAGTTGCGATACACAGTTGCAGGGACAAGGGGTAGATTGGGGATGCGCATTGCACTACTTAGTTCTCTGGGGACTAAATGCCACTTTACTTCCCTGGGACGTCAACAATCGATAAAACACCAGCTTAGATTATTCTGAAAGAGCATGTAAGTCACAATTTCCGGCGTATGTATTGTGGAAAATATTTGACCCACAAAATAAGTACAGAAAAAAATTAAATACAGATAAATTATGCGATTTTCAACCCAAAAATATGAACTGGGAGTAAAAAAATTAAAGTTTGAATTTTTAACGCAAAGCAATCAATTTTCGATAAAAAAATAGAACAGGTAAATTTTTATTTGCAAAAATTGATGTTAAATCTAAAAGAACAAATTTTAAGAAAAAGTGTTAAATTTTTAACCGATGATTAATTTTTCAAGCAAGCCGATGAATTTCCTTCTAAAAAAACAAAAACATATTTATAACAAAATATATAAATTTTGAACTAAGTTGTTGATTTTTAAATTAAAAACGATCAATCTGAAACCAATAATGCAATAGTTAAGTTTTCAGTCAAAGAAACTTAATCCTCAAAAAAAAAAAAAAACGAATTTTCGGCCAATTTTTTGAATCTTAATTCCAAAAAAAATAGATATATAACAAAGATTTTAATTCTTCATTGAAAATTTAAGAGTTGAATTTTCAACGAAAAAAAGAATTTTCTACTGAAAATAGAATAGTCAAATTTGAATATAAAAAACTTAATCCCAAATCTAAGAAAACCAAATCTTCAACAAATTAGTTCAATCTTCAAGAAATAAAATAAATTTGTTTGAGTAGTAGTTCAACCAACAAGTTAAATTTTTCATTCAAACATATGAATTCTTTAACTAAATAGTAGAATTCACAGTCTTTACAAAAAAAATTAACACCCAATATAAAAATAGTTGGATTTTATTTTTAGCTTACAAGAGAAAAAGGAGAACTTGCTTAAAAACTATCACTAATCACTAACTTTCCCATGCGTGATGTACATTCTGCACCCTATTCTCCCTTTACAGTGTGACGTAGTTTTTTAACGGTCTCTACTATAAAATTGACTTGAAACTAATATTATGTGAGCTTCGATTGTTGATAATGAACGCTACGGATCGATGAATTTCTCGTTTGGTTAGATAATGATTCTGTGTTCGGAAGTGTGCATAAATTTAAGTCGAATGTGCCTCGATTGGTCGTAGTAAATTAGGTAAAACCGTGGATGGCGACGCAATAAACCGATAGTGCCACGTGTGCGGTTACAGTGTCGCCCATAGTTGTGCAGCGTCACGTTTCCGTGTCCATATATGGATATGCATACATTCGTAAAATTAGAGCAATGTGTAACCATTAGGGGTTGTTACTGTTACAGAGAACATTATTGTAAATCAAGGTTAACTGCAACACACCAGTCTATCGCGCTTTCGCGAAGCTATGAAACTTGCCCGCGGTGGGGTCCGGATAGTCGATAATGGAATTTCACTAACTATTATCTAACGCGCCAAAATAAAATCTCCCATTACAGATCATTCAAACTTCTATCAAGGTTAATCGCCAGAACTTCATGCAGAACTAAGTAACTTTGTTTAGCTGGGTCGGAGCAGTTTTGCGGAACGACCGGGTTATTTAAATAAATAATACGAGAATTCTAGATTAATCTAAAAATTCTGTAACCCCTTCCTCGCACTACTCCCTTCCCCACCGATTGAGGCACGCCTACCCCGAAAGGAAAACGGCTTAATGGTGTAATAATAATAATAATAATAATAATAATATATAAAGAGCCTCGGTGGCTCAGTTGGTTAGACGCTCGGACTTCACCTCAGAGGTCCGGGGTTCGATCCCTGAGCCGG
>JAAAKG020138588.1:0-12598 GCA_010014905.2 Druon quercuslanigerum
CATAAAAAAAATCGGGTCCATCCACAAAACACGTAATTCTTTTTCAAAAAATTCCCCACCCCCCCCCCCCCCCGCGTTGTCCTTTTTTCATTAGTCTTTACATGCAGAATGTTACTTCGGTAGACCCCCACCTCCCTAAACGTATCACGTATTTTGTGAATGACCCCAGAACAAGTTTTTGTAATATAGGAATAACGTTCCAGGTAGTTCCAAATCGTATAACCCCCTCACCCCGACAGAAAAGGATTTGCGCAACACGGTTCAAATAGAATTCTTTTGCGTCCCCTTATGGCGCCAGGGCACATCATCTACACCCTATCCCGACTACAGGGAGCATGTGAACGGGACCATCCGACAAGTGGAAGGCCAAAAATAAATTACGGTAATTTATGCAGTGTTTACTCCTGAGCTTCCCTTCCTTTAAGGCCATTCGTTAGACTCTATTTATTTCGGAAGTCCATATTGATCGTAGTAATTTCTAGGCGGTGGATAAGTTAAAATATATCCCCATTTGAGCGGTGTTTTTTCTGATAGTCAGATCTAAGCGCGTATTGAAAATAAGGGGTTACGGCGAACCGGAACTGTAAATATAAATTATACTCGAGAATTTCTTTGAAAGTTTCCATTCTTGTAAAACACACACATAAAGAGATAGATACTTGCATAATAATAATAATATTCATAATAATAAAACTTTTAATAGTTCAATAAAAATAATTGATAAATTCTGTTACTTCTATTATTTTAGGTAATTTACTACTGGAAATGTGTCTTCTGTGTCCCGTTTTTTTCTTATTTATAATTTACGAGACTTCGAATCTGTAATTTACTATCCATGATTAATTGACTGATTTAACAGTTATTTTTTGCATGCTTCCTAAAGAAAAGGACACGCCATGGCGTGACAGTCACGCGAACAAATTATAGGTAAAATCGATAACGTACTGTACATTACGGTCAGCTTATACTATTTTTACATCGAATCGAAGAACGTCAATTAGAATTTCAAATGTCCTGCAGCGATGTTTCCGGGAAAGGATAAATTTTATAGCAGTCAAGCAGACTGATTTTTGTTATAAAATTAAAGCACATTTCTCTTATGAAATACGGTTAAAATATTTTACCTTTATATCTTACAGGTGAGAATAACAGTTTGTATTATTTATTTAAAATGTGAAGAACTATGTAAAAAAGTAGTCTCATTAAAAATGTTAGAATCGTTTAATGTTTTCTGTTTGGTTTCTGAATTACATTTTTTAAATATTCTATATAACTGTATGGCAGATTTTTTTGTGAGTAAAAAAATGGCAGAGCAAAAGAATCTCAAAAACAGGAACATACGGTAATTTTTCACAAAAAAAGGGGAAAATTGGCGAAAGATGAAATATTTATTTTTACACGTAAAAAGGAAGAAACAATCTTTTATTAAATATAATATTTTTAAATAATATTAAATAGTTTTTTTATGATACCTGCGTCATTAAAGAATATATTTTTTTGCAATGGTAAATTAGGTTTATTGTAAAAACATTCTAGGTAATTGCATTATTATAAATACACAAATTCGGTTTAATTAAATAGTTTTTTGAAAAGATTGGGTTCAATTGGGTTGTCGTAAATTCAGTGGTAAATTGACTCTTGGTGGCCTAGATTCTTGATCTGATCAATATTCGAGAACAATGTTTCACACAAAGTCAACCCTGCAATCCGAAATAAAACCTTTGTCAAAGTATTCCACAATCAGATTTCGATTTATATTTTAAATTTGATAAGCTTGGTTCTAAAATTACAGCTTTATTCAGGTAGAAAATGTCTTATTGCGATCTGTCACGATCTTCGTTTCTGTTATTGGATTAATGACTTTTTTTAAAATATAAATTCAGTACCAGTCAATAAAAAAACATTAAATACCTAAAAACCTACATCTGAAATTTTCTCGAGAGAAAAAGTAAATGTATATACTCGTGGCACCTCATCATATCAAAAATCAGGGTGCCTACCCGATGGATGATGTTAAGTTCCCGGTAATTCCCAGGTTTTCTCCGGGCCAATTGAAAGGAGATAGAAAGATTTGAATAAACCTAAACGATTTTCACAGACTTAAAAAGAATTATAAACATTTAAAAAGGTCTAAAAGACTTTTGATTAGGAGCAGTGAGTTTTATAAAAGCTTTATAATTCTGAGTTAAAACATCAGATAATTTTTGTCATACTTTTTTAATTCACTTCCTCTAAATTAGAATAATATTTTTAAATTCCCATTCCCTGCAAAAAATTCCCTATTTCAACTCAAATTATAATTTTTTACGAAAACCCCTGTCTTAAAGTTAAAATTACCTCTCAGCAAAAGTTAATGTTCTAGAGCAAACCTAAAATGAAAGCATTAATTCTTTACGGAAATTGACTGTCCCAATTGATAACATCTTATTTCTTCGAAGAAATTTCCTGTACAAAACTCAAAATTACAATTTTTTACTAAAATTCCCTGTCCTAAATTCAAAATTATAATTATTTACCGATATTCTTTGCCCAAAAAATTATCATTCTTGACGGAAATTCCCTGTCAATAACTCAAAATTATATTTTGTTTACTGAAATTCTATGACGTAATTTCTTTATATTTCTTTTATGTATTCCCTGCGCCAGCTGAGAGTTATGATTCTTTTAGAAAATGCCTGCTCCCAAATTATGATTATATTTCTTTTCCAAAATTCCCTGTTCTGAATAAGAAATCTTTTAAACCTTTTTAATTGTTTAGAATAAATCTCTCTCAATCTTTAAAAATTGTTTTAACAGATTGAATCTCTTCAACTCTTTCAAACTGGCCTGGAAATGAATGGCAACTTAAAATCATCCATCGAGTAGACACCCTGATTTTTACTTATGACGATGTACAATGAGTATTTTTACTTTTGTCTCTTGAGAAATCTTTAAATACCATGTTTTTAAAGATATTTAATAGGATTTTTTGTATTAAATATTACTAAATCTATATTTTTAAAGTCATTAGTCTAATAACAGAACCGGAGATCGTGACAGATCGATATAAAACATTTTCTACCTGAATAAAGTTGTAATTTTATAGAATCAAGGTCATAAAATTTAAATTACGAATCGAGATAAAAATGTGAAATACGTTGACAAAGGTTTTATTGCTGATTGCTGGGTTGAATTCATATGAAAAATTGTTCTCGAAGATTGATCAGGTTAAGAATCTAGACCACCAAGTTTCAATTTACAACTGAATTTACCCGAACCCAACTTCACCCAATCTTTCCAAAAAATTATTTAACCAGCATGAATTTGCGTGTGATTGTATAATAATTCTTCACCTATATAATATTTATCCATCATTTATAATAATACAACTCCCTCTAATATTTATATATTCATTATTTCAACAGAAAAGAAAATTTACTGTCAGCCTTAGGAGTCATTTTATAAATTTGGTACAAAATAATTGAAGACAGAATATTTCATTCTTTATAAACATACATTGTTAATGATACTGTATTTAAAATTTGTAGTTATTAATATATTCATTTATTATAATTTTCATGTTCATAAAGTCTTTTTCTAGAGTGTTTTAATTTTGAGAAAACGTGTGTTTAAACAAGTGAAAGTAAAGAAAAAAATTAATGTTTAGCGTAAAGTTAGATTGATCCATGTTTTCCTCCACACAAAATATATATGATATATGTAGTTCTTAACCCTTCTTTGTCTTCTTTTATCTTTCAAGTTGACTTTAGCTGTCCCTCTATCTCTATACCAATGGCGCAGAAACATTTGGTCGGACGAACAGCGAATATTAATGCGTGTTTTTACACGTGTGGAAGTTTATTTTTACCAGTATTTTTAGCACCGGTATTTTCGAACGTACCAGCACTATTTTTGTACGCGTGTATCGCCGCCGAAATTACCAGTCCCACTATATGAATCTACACGAGAGGCATCCTCTAAACTAAGAAGTGCTCACTTTTAATAAAGCGACAAGTGGTTTCGTTCAGGGTACGTTGGAATTTCTTTGTCCGTCGATAAAAATAGGCTTTTCGAAAAATCAGAGAACACTTTATTTTTATTTTTTTGGTGAGATTTCTAGTCTGTCGAATATCTCACTGATTAATTTACACGAATATATTTTAAACATACATATGAAATGTGAAATAAAACTTTTTTTTTACCAATTTTTGTTCATACTAGAAACCAAATACGCGAGCGAATATTTTTGTTGCCCCACAAAATTTAAAAATAAAAATATTTTTAGCATTATGGCAATTGATAGCGTAACTTCAGAATTAATATCTATTATTTTTATACAATATATATCTTCTAAAATTGTACATCTTCATTGAAATCTACACCCGTTACAGGTGAAAAACGCAAGCATAACCTGAAATTGATAAAAAATTTGATATCTTTTTTTAAATCCAGTGTTTTGTTGTTAAAAGTACTGCTTCCAGTATAAAACACAAAAAAACTGTAAAAAAATTATGAATTTTATGATTCTGAATGATAAGCTAGTAACAATAATAATAATATTTTTTTTTACATTGTGAAAAATCTTATGATTTCTTATATTGAAAACATGAATTATAGACGAAAAAGACTAACACAACATAACCAAAAATTGTTCTAAATTATAAATCTTTATAAAAATTGAATGTTTTTTGTTTCAATAATAGCCGACTTCCAGTAAAAGAAGTTATCATTAATCTTAAATTCTTATGAAGTTGTAAATATTCATTGAAATCTATATCGATGTTACCGATAGAAAATGCTTTAGAGAAAACGCCGACATAACCTAAAAGTGTTACAAATTCGTGAATCTACTTCGAAATGTCAAAAAAAATGTTTCGCAAATTGCAAATACTAATTTTCGAAAAAAACAATAACGAAATCCGAATTTGTTCAAGCTTGTAAATTTTATTATACTGGAATTTGGAATTACGCACAATTTTGTACATTGCTGGCAGTGGCATTTACCGTAAATCCTGACACTCCAAACGTAAACAGGCAGAGTCGCATGATCGATTTCTGTTGGATTTGGAAGCATGGCGTAACCTGATGCAACTAATGCACTTATACTACTGCCATCGAGCTGTTTGTCACACTTGAATGATCGAGCCTCTCTTTCGGCTTAAATCTAACGACTTTTGTTCAAAAATTCAAAATCTTGTAATGAAAAACCAATCGGGATTTCAACAAAACCGATTGCGAGATTTTTGAGACATATAATTTTTAGATAGGATACTTGAATGTAGAATTTTTATTTTAAGTGGCGTCGTTAATCTGCATGATGGACGATTTGTAAAACTGGAGCGCTAACTTTTTTTATAAAGGCAAATATTTATAGGAGCCGAGAACGACCTCATGCTGCGACAAACACTGTTTGGGAGAATTCTTTGCCAAGCAAAAAAAAAACTCAGGCTTTTACCAATCCGATCATTGATGTTTTCAGAATGAAAGAAAACCGGAATCATTGCGTTCGATTTCTATATGATTTTATATATTTTTGGGATTAAATGGTTTTATATGAAATTAATTAAAATCTATGTTGGACAATAGGCATCAGGCGAACATATTTTTTTAAAAGGAATCTAATTTAATCTAATCTTCTGTTTAAAGAAAAATCTGTCGATTAATTTTCAACAATTTTATTATTAACTTTATAAAATTGAACTGTGACCATAAAATAGCAGTATTTTAAAAGAACATAATATTTTTAGTTAGGGCCATGTAGGGGAGAGTGGGATATGGTGCCAGGCTTTGAATGACTCGAAACCGTGTCTAACCTATGTTATTATTTTATATTTATTTCATTCGTTCCTCTTGCATTTCGGTCAGTGTTCCGTATACTATGGGTCATGGTATAATCTAACGAAAAAAATTAGTTAAGACTTTTAAATAAGGGTCTTTGGAAATATGGGAAGGGTTTAAGGAAAATAGAAGATGATCAAACTTTTCGAGATAAAAAAAGGTCGGTATCTTGCAACTGGTATAAGAACGATACTCTTTTCTGTCATATTCATGTTCGGTGTGAAACATATGTAAAATATGTGAGTTTAAAAAAATCGATACATTTTGGACTTAGAAAAGGGATCAAAAGTGAAAAAGGGTCAGGCTTAAAATAAGCAACTTTCGGGACATCTGGTCAAATTCAAGCCCTGAAAACCAAATTATTGTAAACTTGAAGCCGTTGAGTTAAAATCTTTCTTACAGAGGAAAAGGCATCGAAGTAATTTTCCTGCTAAATCCATTTTCCACTAAGCGAGGTCCAAAGTGGGTTTATGCCAGGAATTTCGTGTACGGATCAAATATTTAGCTTAAGGCAAATCACAGAAAAAAGTTTAAGAGTGGGCAAAAATTTCTCTGTGCATTTGTTGACCTAGAAAAAGCTTTCGACAAGCTAGATAGAAGTAAACTTTGGGAAGTCTTCCAGACTAATGGTAACTAATCGTACCATTAGTCTGCAAGATGTCGAAATTATTAGGTTCTGCCTATTTTATTTAAAAATTAAAATTATCCCAGGCGTAAAAAAAGAAAACATCTTTTTCTTCTTAAAAATTGAAGTAACTTCAGATTCACTGTCGTTTTTTATTTTATAAAATTATTGACTTTTGACGTGGTTCAACTTATTTTAATTTAAAAAGATTTAAAAAATGCTTAGGTCCCTTTTAGACCGTCCACATACTTTTAAATCAATTTTCAGATTAGAGATTACTAATATAGTTTTTATTGTAGAATTCAGCAGAACAAGCATAACAAGCCCTTTTTGCGCATTTAGTTTAATTCTAACCAAAATACTTTTTAGGGCCCTTTTTGACAAACATTTTCCATGAATGTAAAAATTTAACGATTAAAAAATAATTCCAATTAGAATTGCATAAGTTAAAAAAAATATAACTGCTCTATGAGAAAAATCAGGAATTAAAATAAAATCTTCCTTCAGAGCGAAATAATCGTTCTGCGTGTTCCCAAGAAGACTGAAGACTCTTTATGGGAAGCCGTCAAAAACTCGTCCGGTCGTGGCTCCTCAAGAAATGTGGCGTATACACAACCATTTGTGAAACGGTACTTTTGAGGTCTCATAAGACCCTAACCTAAAGTCTGCAAAAGTATCGGCGAGAATTCTCATAAATTACATTTCCAACTTCTCCTCTCGCCACGTGTCGCTCTTCCTCTTTCCATCGGGGAAAGAGTCGGCGCAAGTCGGGTAAAGAATCGGCGACTAGTCGCGAGAAGGACGAGATGGGTTGGGATGGAAGGGGAGGCGATTCTATTTTTAGAGCGTAGGTTTTCGTGGGTGGGAGCTGTTAAAGCCTTGATCCCAGGTCGGGGGAGAAAAGGGGAGGAAAAATGGCGGGAAGGGGGCGCAGCAAAGGTTAAAAATAGAAGCACTACAACCCTGTAGATTTACTAGGGTGACCTTTGCATGGACGCGCCACGTCAGCCCCGTCACTCGTTTGCTATTAGGCTAGGTTATTAGTTCCTTCCTGCTGGTTGACAATCTAAGTATCTGGGTTATGTTTACTGTTTTTCCCCAATCAAGGGTTTATTGAAAATCTTCAGCGGGGACATTTTTCAGGCGATTTGTTTGCTAGTGAGAGAAGGATGGATGTTTAGAAAATAAAGAGGGAAATTGTAAGGATAAAGTGTAAATTAAGTAACATTTAGACAGGATACATTAGACTTTTACAAACACTAGCATCATCAATCAGGTTTGATTTTAAAGTTATATAAATATAAATTTATTAAGATTCTTGAGGTAATTTAAAAAGAATTTTACAAAATATTAGGAAAAGATATTAAGGACCGGAAGAAATTTAAGAATATTTTCTAAATGTTAGGAAACATTTTCAGATACTTAATCTCTATACAATTTCTAAAATACCTAAATATCTCATAAGCCAACACAATTTTTTTCTTAAAAGTTTACAAAACCCTTTAAAAGTAAAATAAATGCTTTCAAATCTTTCAGATTTTTTTGACATTGTTAGAAACTTTTTGAAATATTTTTCAATTTCTTTAAAAATTAATCTTGTAAACACGATTTTTAAAGAAAGGATGATCGTCAACTTGATTGTATAGTTTTGAAGTTCTTCTAGTCTTATAAATTGAAATCTTTCAATTATAAATTATTTAATTAAAAAACCTCTTAAAATAAAACGTTTACAATCTTGCTTTCTGAAAATTTAGTTTTTTAATTCGATGTGTCTCATCATCAAAAATTTCAGGGACGACTAGTCCACCCCCTTTTCCAACTCACACAGTTTTTCTGGACGATTAGACGCAGCCTTTTTAATTGTTCTAATTGGAATGCTCACAACCTTGATCTTTGACGAAAATAAAGCGTAGTAGTCTTATGAAGTCATTCCTATTCAATGTCAGGAGTTCAGATTCAGTCGAAAACTGACTATTTTTAATAGATGCATAATTTGTATGTAAATCACGAGTAAACAAATCGAACAGTCACTCAGAGTACGCAAATGAATCAGGGTCGAAAGACCTGTCAGACGACCGAACGACAATTTCGAAGAACTTGAAATCTTTTCGTGCCAAAAGACATTTTAACGTTTAATTATCCCAACTGTCACACACATCTCTTTTATGAACCCAATAATCCCGAAAAAACTAATGTGAAATCACTCCCGGGGAAATCGGAACAAAATAATTATAAACCAATTACTGTTTTATTGAGACAATAAATGTTTAATATCATATGTATGTTTTTAATTATCGAAGTTTAAAGCAAACTTATTCTGGTAAAGTATTTGTTTGTGTTTGAGAACATCAACGATTGTAAAACACGTTTCTACTAAGCATAAATTTTAGTTCAGTGACGTTTCCTAGAAAGTATATTTTCTACTTCTAGTATAGTCGGAAAGTACACGTATCTTCAAAACTAGAAAATTTATCACTCATTAATCCTTTAGGATGGTAGTCATAACTTAAATGTTATAAACTTCAAAACCATTTCTCAAAAAGATTTAAATCTCATCATACACTGAGAGACTTTTTGTTAGATTAAATCATAAAAATAATTGAAAATTTAGTACAATATCGTTTCAAAATAGGGAAAAGCAGGGTTTGCGTATCAAAAAATAATATAGGGGCTTTCGGACGTCAAAAATAATATTTTTGTTTGAACAAATGGAAAGGATGTTTCATTAACTCTATTAAAACTTGTGAGAATTTAAAATTCACTATATCAAAGTTTAAAAGCGAAATTAAAACTATAGTAATACATTTTATTCGGAAGAGCGAAAACAACTTTTGATTTAGTCATACAAAGCATACGAGAAACTCAAACGACTATATGAAAAATAATTCACTCCGCCAAAAGATGTAGCCTGCAGAAGGAGGAACTAAATAAACAACTTAAATACAATTAAATGCGGACACACGTGCATAATTATTATTTTTATTAATATGTATGCAATTTATTCACTACATACATAATCGCACGGTTAATCGCTATGGAAAATCGCTATGGAAAATCGGAACGACTGCAGCGAGATTCGAACCCTAACTTTACCTAACGCACTCCCTAACAACTAAACCCCGCGGCTAACTAACATTATGGAATATTTGGCTAAATCTCGGCAAATCGCCGTCGCTTGAAAACTCAGGGCAGTATTACAAGTATCTGGGCCCTTTTTCACTTTTTCACGAGTGATTTGTTGCTTCAGACTTTATGTTAATAGATAGATTAAACATTTTACCACGTTCAATTATTAAATTGATTTTTATCAAACATATGTTTTTAAAAGGAACTGATAATATTCTTTTATGAATAACGTTCTCTAAATTGATATCTCAGTAACTCAGTACAATAAAATTGAGTGTATTTAGATGTAATATTTTATAAATTGTACTCATTGAAATAAATCTTATTACCTTGGCGCATAAATTTCGTGAGAAAAATTTCCTAATATTTTAAATCTCACATTATGAATATAGTATGAATTGAAAATAGAAAGAGTTGACTTTTATTTAAAATGTTTTGAAACATAACCTTTCTGCTCGATCGGAAAATGGCGAAAACTATCGAGGAGCGTTCTCAAACGAAACTATATGAAAAATCAAGAATAATGATTTCATGGTTTGCTACGCGTCTCAGGTTTCTGTCAACTTCATATTGCAAATAAAATACGTTTTGGAGATAATGAGAATCACTATTTTTCTTATTCAAATTATTTTTCGAAAACTCAGTAAAAAGAATATCATTTTTTCATAGTGTGAATTCTTGAATTGGAGATTCATAATATTTTGTATTTAGAATACTACTTTATCGTGTTCGTGTTTTAAATACTCGTATGATAATATTAAACTTCGGTATAGCGATAAGAATAAGTATAAGAAAACCTCGGGTTTCCCTATTTATTCTAACAAAAGTTCTCTCAGTGTATTTTATTAACTCCGGGTTATTGACATTCTCTAAAAAAATTTTTTTCCAAAGATAAAATAAAATGTGTTTCTGAAACTATAATATGTGTTAAACATATTAGATTATACTCGTTATTTATTTATCAGCAAATTTGTATCTAATAATAAATTTTAGTTCTAAAAATGAAATAATAAAAAGCAATAGTGAAAACGGCCCTGATTGGAAGGCGAAGGGCACGAGGACGTTTGATGTTTGGAGATCGTAGAGAAGTTATCTTATTGCGGATTTGTCTTTACCACCCACGTCCGTATAACGACTACGTAACAAAATTAGTGCGGGCAAAATGTGATCCCGCCTTCGCCTAAGAAAATAGAATTGGCAGGCAACCAAAGTCGAGACTTGAATAGAATTGAGCTATATGGATCTTCCTTTCGACCCCTCAGGACCGCATCCAACACCCCCGAGCTATTATTATTCATTTTATCTCAAATTCCACGTTTTAAATGCAAAAATTACAGTATCGCAAAATCTTTCTCTAATTTTTCTTCTTCATAGAGGAAGCTTTCACTCAGACAATTATTTGGTTGAATCATCACAGTTTTTTGTTGGTTCAACCATAGAATATGGTTATTATATGGGCAATAAAATATTTGTTAGAGTGAATCCACTACTTTGTCGAATCCACACAAATTTCCTTAATTCAACTAATTTTTCATGTATAACAAAAGAAAACAGTTTGTTTGATTCAAGAAATTTTTTTCTGATATGAAGGGCTTATTTATTACGTCTCTAAATGTTGTTGTAAACGTTTGGACACCTTTCACCAAAAGCAATTTCATGTCAAATTATCTGAAGGATTTCAGCTATTGTTATTCTTTTTTTTAACTTTCATAAGTTTGGTGATTTTGATGATACTCAAGTGTATCTTTTTTTTAATTATTTGTAATAAGATGTTGTTTTGAAAAGCAATTTTTTTAGACCAAAAATTTCAAAATCTAGTTAATTTTTCTAACAAAAAATTTAAGATGAATTTCTGAAAAAATGCACATTTTATTTTATTTTAATTTTGTATAGAGCTTAGAACAGTGATTTTAAATTCCCAGCCATTTCCCGGCTTGGTTACAGTCGATTGTTAATTATTCCGGAATAATTTCGAAGAGTTCAAAAGATTTGTATTTTAAAGAAATTTCAAACATTTTATAAAATTTCAAAGCTTTCCGATTTGGAACAGAAAATTGAACAAAAAATGATACGTAATTCTAAGTTGGAACATAACATCATTTTTTTCATAAGAATTACAATTTATATTTGGAAGGGAGAATTTTGTAAAAGGATTGCACTCCTTATTTCGAATTTAAACAGGGATTTTTTTTCAAATTTCATTCTTCTAAGTCAGATTTAAAATTATTTTCCAAAATGCCAGCTCTATGTAAAAAATGTTCTGTTCCAGGTTAAATAATAATTATTTACAGCCAATTCTAACTTAGAATTATAACTTTTTTATTTAATTCAATGCCCCAAAGTTGAAATTGTAATTCTTTACGAAATCCCCTGTTTAAAATTCAAAACTGTAATTGTTTACGGAAATTTCCTGACCCGATTAGCAAAAATATTTTTCATTACTAAAATTCCCCGTCCCAAACTTAAAATTTTAATTCTATACTGAAATCCCTTGTCCCAAAATCAAAATTATACGAGTAATTCTTTCATAAAATTCCCCAAATGTGGTTTGTAATTTTTCCGACATTCTCTGTTCAAAACTAGAATTAGAGTAATAAGGTACATGAAACCACATTAAATTTGCATATATAAGTACATTCGAGAGCAGAATCCCAGTCACTGAATTGCATTCCAGTTTTTTCCTGGTGAACGAAGTTCCCGGTCATTTCCCGGTTTTCTTGATTCTCAAACTGATATACATACTGTACATAATAAGAACTTTAATGTAAAATTTCGAAAAGGCATTTGCACACAGACAAAACTGGGGTTTCCATTGGAACCCAGTTTGGGTTCCAAAGGAGCTGCATCCAAAAGAACCCCACTTGTTGAAAAGGAGCCCAAAACGTTAAATAAGCTCTAAATGATACCTCAGTTGGTGTTTTAAACGATCCCAGATATAATTGAGATTATTTATAAAGAATGTTGAATAAATTGAATACAAGCATGAAGAGCATGGGCCTTAAAATTAACGTAAATAAAACAAAAACTATG
>JAAAKG020138589.1:0-12598 GCA_010014905.2 Druon quercuslanigerum
TTTTGGGGGAATTTTGAGGAGTAAAAGTATGGGGTTATTCTGATAATCAGATTCGCTCCAGCAAATGTATTTCACGCAATATTGTATCATTGTCCGGTGTAGTTGGTGCCACGATGATGCAGCTGTTGCCTGAATATGCGAAGAGTAGGCACCTAGCCGAGCGCGAGAAATTGATCAAAAGGAAATCGTGCAATGGCGACCCTAGGCCTATTTCGATCAAAATATTAAATAGCAGAACCCCCGTTGTCGGGGGGACACAATGGGGCTTCTCAGCAGCCACGTGCCCCGTTATGGGAATAATAGGGCAACGGCCACGTGCCCCTGATCTATAGGGTGGTCCTCCCTCTCCTCTCAATAAACACTTTCATTACCCGCTCGCTCTACAGAAATTACATTTTCAAGGGCACAGCGAATAATCGATTCAAGAAACTTTTATAGCATTAGCATAATCTGTGTCATGTCGGGCTGATGTTTCCAGATTAATTTCATTGAATAATGTAACAGGTTTTATGAAGAGATGTTACAAGTTGACTTGTTCAAAAAATTGTTAAATTATTTAAAAAGTTTATTAGTTCATAGGGAAAGTGGTAAACTCCATCTTGGTAGTAATGTAGTATAGTAGGAATCGACCATACACGGAACAAGGTACGAGGTTTGACCAAAAAATAACGAGACTTTTCAAATTTCCCGGGTTGTAGTCGTCCGCTAATTTTTTTTTTATGTTGCTGCACTTGTCTGGATATTGTATGGGCATAGATAGCCATATCACATTTTTGTTCTGCTACAAGCTGTCCGTGAAATTATAAATGCTTTAGTGTGCTCAGTGATTTTTCACGTTTGGAAAAAATGGATCAGAGAATTTGCATCAAGTTTTGTTACAAAAATGGAATAAAGTACATTAATGTTTTCGAAATGTTAAAAGCTGCTTTTGGTGATTCGGCTATGAGCCGAGCAAATGTTTTCGAGTGATAAACGTTTTAAAAATGGTCGGCAAGTTTTAAAAATGGTCGGTATATCATACGGCTCATGTCAAGCAATTTTTACGGATGTTTTGCACATCAAACGTGTGGCAGCAAAATTTGTCTCGAAACTGCTGCATTTCGACCAAAAGCAATATCGCTATGACATCGCTCAAGATTTACTAAATGAAGTGAATAACGACCCTACATGGCTCGAGCGAACCATAACAGGAGATGAATCATGGGTTTATGGATATGACGTCGAAACTAAGGCTCAATCGCCAACCTGGAAGCATTCAACGTCATCAAAAGCTAAAAAAGCACAAGTTTGATCAAACGTGAAGGTTTTGTTCACTGTGTTTTTCTATTTCAACGGAGTTTAGTGGATTTTGAGTTCTTACCTAATTGTCAAATGGTCAATAAAGAATATTATGTAGGAGTTTTACGTCGTTTGCGGGAAGAAAAAAATTAAGAATTTTGTGGCAAAATCAGTCATGGCGACTGTATAACGTTAATGCACCTGCTCATGCCTCAATGTTTGTTCGTGAGTTTTTGGCCAAACACAACACCGTATTGATGCCACAACCACCGTATTCACTGACTTTTTCCTATTTCCAAAGGTGAAGTAAACCACGAAAGGAAAACGTTTTGACGACATCCATGAGATAAAAGCAGAATCGCTGAATACAATATCGAAAAGTAAATTTCAAAAGTGTTTTAAAGATTGGAAAACGCGCTGGAATAAGTGCACTATATCCGAGGTGGACTACTTTGAAGGGTACAAAATTGATATTCACGAATAAATAAATATTATTGGCAGGAAACGAAAAGTCTCGTTATTTTTTTGTCAACGGGCGCTGGCGGTGGTTGTCGTAGGCAATTCTGTGTCCAGTTTGAGACATTGTTTATTTTTATGTTTTTTGGTGGGGAGAATCGATTTTTCGAGGTCTCGAGGCCCGAAATCCTTCATTTTTTTTGTTATTAACAATTTAATTATTTAAATCGATATATCTTGTCGTCTGGAACATTTATGAAATTTTTGTTCAATAGGTTGTTTGTAAATTTCATCGCGAACATTTTCTATTTTAATTTTAAAAAAATCGTGATTACAACAAAAGTTACGGGCAAATTAGTACAAAAATATTGTAAATACGCGCTCTTTGCCCATTCAATCGATCATAATTTGGCTTGTACGAATGCTATTGAGACTTTTGACGGCTCATTTCAAGGAATATGCCCGTCGCCAAAGTTGATATTTTTACCAAAAAATAACAAAAAACGATAAACTTTTACCAAAAAATGGAAAAGTTATGTTACAAATAAAAAATTAATTTTGTAGCAAAAAAACAGAGTTTTCAGCAAAGGATGTTATTTTTATTTCAAAAAATTTAAAAGATACATTTAGTTTTAAAAAAATTGGATTGAAGTGAATTATTAAAAAAAATTTTGTTTAGTTATTAAAAAAGTAGTTCAAGTTTAAAATCTATTTGTTAAATTTTAAACCAAATAGATAAAATTTTATTCCAAAAAAATTAACTTTGCACCTGACAAAAAAAAAACAACAAATTTTTAACAAAATTCGAAATTCTCAACCAAAAAATTGTATTTTTAACTAAAAACGATGAATTTTGAAACAAAAATATTAATTTATTACCAAATAATATGGGTTTTCAATAAAATTTAAGAATTCTGAAACAAAAAATTGAATTGTTTAGAAATAATTTTTTTAATTGTTAATAAAGTAGTTCATTTTTAAAACCTATTTGTTAAATTTTCAACCAAAAGGTTGAATTTTAAACTAAAAACGATAAGTTTTTATACAAAAATATCCATTTATTACCAAGAAATTTAAAAAAAAATTTTAAATTAAAAAATTTTTTAATAAAATTTAAGAGTTCTCTAGCAAAAGGTTATATTTTTAATTGTTAATATAGTAGCTCATCTTTAAAACCTATTTTTAAATTTTTAACCAAATAGATGTCCTTTCAACTAAAAAAGATTTATTATTATTGTTTTACAGCTCTCCAAAGTTGATATTTGTACCAAAAAAATGACAAAAACCGATAAACTTTTACCAAAAAAAAGAAAAGTTATGTTACAAATAAAAAATTAATTTTTTAGCAAAAAAAAAAAAGAATTTTCGGTAAAGAACGTTATTTTTATTGGAAAGAAACATTTTCCGACTAATAGTTGAATTTTAAAGTAAAAGGATAAAATTTTAACTGAAAATTTTTTATAAACTGCACGCCTAATAAAGAATGAAGTTTCAATTAAAATAGTTCAGTTTTTAAATAATCCAAGATAAATTTATAATGAAAATAGATCAGTTAAACTTTTAAACAAAAAATTAATTTTGAACAAAAAAAAACGAATTTCCAACAAATTCAGAAACATCATAGGTACTATAAAATTTTTACGAATCTGCCAAACAAGTTATGTTAGCAATAGAAAATCAATTTTTTATTCAAAAAACAGAATTTACAGCAAAAGAGGTTATTTTAAAAAAAAGAAAGATAAATAGATTCAGTTAAAAAAGTGAATTGTTAACCAAATTATTTTAAAAAAATGATTTTAATTTTTACTAAGGACATAGAGAATTTTTTTCATTTTCTTGAAGCCTTATGAAAGCCCTAAAATATATTATAGGCTTTCAATATTTGTAAAGAATTTGAAAAAGTTATAATAGTATCTCTTAAACTTTCTAAAATTTGTTCTAAAATTACGTATTATGGATTAATTTTATTTTAAAATCTTTAACAACAATTTAAAAAAAATGAAAGGTAGATTGAGTTAAAAAAAATGAATGGTCAACCAAATAGTTGAACTTTTATGGCAAAAATACAACTTTCTATCAAAATTCACCTGTTTTAATAGAAAGTTGTATTTTGTTGGAATTTTGTTAAAACAAATTTCAAAAGAAGCAGAGTAAGTTTTAACAAAAACAGAAAAATTTTTCCGACAAATAATTGAATTTTAAACTAAAAGGATAAAATTCCAAACGAAAATTTTTATAACTTTCAGGCTTAATAAAAAATTAAGTTTAAATTAAATAGTTAAGTTTCCAACTAAGAGAATATAAATTTACAATCAAAATATATTAGTTAAACTTTTGAATAAAAAATTAATTTTGAACAAAAAAAAAAAGGAATTTCCAAAAAATTCTGAAACATCATAGTTACTACAAAATCTTTATGAATCAGCCGAGATTCTAGAAAATTAAAATATTTGAAAATCCTGGAAATTCTCCGAAATCCTTTGGAATGCTCATCAATATATTAACTTAACCCGATAACCCTAAAAAATAATAATTTTGCGAGTAGTAAATTTCGAAAATTTTTTAGAAACTTTTTTTTCATGGATATTTTTTTTACAGAATTTTATAGAAAAAATAAAGAAATAATCCCTTTATTCTGATTTGAAAGCGTTATAACATAATTACAATTTTTTTATCGTCTAGTGACCAAAGTTTAGATGACACGTAATGAAATTTTTATCTGACAACAGTTATTTGGATAATTTAAAAACTTAACTTAATTTTAACTAGATTATTATTAATATTCGTGGTTATATGAAAAAAATATAAATTATTCTAGAATGATTTGTAGGGAATATAAGAGCTTCAATTTGTTATCTTAAATTTGTATTTACTTTTCAGAAATATGTAATAAAAACATGCCTACGTTTTACAACAATTTTGGCAGAAATTAATCATTTTTGTATATAACTTTTAAAATTTAATTTAGCACAAGAATTTCGTAATCCCTGTAAGAGATCTCGTGTCCATCATAAGGTATGTAGAGACAGTGGTGGCTTGGCTGAATCTGAAAGAAATTAAGAAAAGAAAAATAGGGTTTACCTAAAAAAAAAACACTAAAGTAAAACACTAATTGAAATAAATTAGGATACCTTTCCTGAAGTCATTACTCCATTGTGGAGGACTCGACCTACGTAGAGAGTTTCACCTGTGCTTGTCCTTCCAGCTTCCACTGATCCCTGTGGAACAATTCCATTTCTTGAAGGAACCCAATGGAAGAAAGCTGGCATTAAGATCTAAAATTATTATTTCTATTAAAATTATTTCATAATAATTGAAAGAATGGCAGTAAATGTGTCTATTTGCCCATTTTGTATTGTAGCATGACGTCACGATCATGCTAGGATGGATCGAAATGTCAGGAAGTTGAGCATAGTTGGTCCCATGACCTCATTGTGACAATGGCGTCATGCTAAAATACTTAACTGAAACCAGCAGGAGGTTTCCACTCTTCGGCCTTCTTTTTAATTGGTTAGCCACTGACGCGGGCAAGACCGTACAGGGAATGTGGTGGGAGGTGACGGGACTTTGCAAATTGAAAAATACCACAATGGGGGACTTGAAACATCTTAAAATAAAATAAAATAAATATAAAATGAATATAAAATAAATATAAAATAAAATAAATTAAAATAACGTCTTCTTAAAATAAGCAAGAGTTTACTTTATTTTTGTCATAATAACCAAAATTTCGCAATTTTACGTAAATGCAAAAAAAAGTAATCAAATATTTATTTTTGATTTAAAAAAAAATGAAATAGCACTTTTGAGATAAATAAGTGGTGATATGAACCCCTAAAACTGTGGAAGAAAATAAATAAAGTCCAATTTTTAATTTTAAAAAAGTAAAAATTTTACTTTCTTGGTACTGAATTGCTAAATCGAAAAAAAAATTTTTTCTAAAAGAATAGTAACAGGTTTTTGTAAACTGGAGGGAATATTTCTTTTTGTTTGGAGGACACGTTTTCCCAAATTTAGAAGGTCTTCTGAATATTTCTTAAATTCACTTATCTTTATTTTGATTTTTTAATCTTACTAAATTGAAATATTTTCCCTCAAAAGCTTATAATTTTTTTCAGAATATAAGGAAATATTTTTAAATATTTAAGTATAAGTATAAGTATAAGTCTTAAAAAAACTTTTTTTCATCTTTTCGACATTTTTAAACCCTCTTATATTTTTTAGTTATTAAATTTTTTTTTAATTCTGCAAAATTCTTCTTTGAAAATTTTCTAAATCTTTTGCAATGTTTTTAAGTCGTGTCAAATATTCTTGTAAAATTATTTTTAAAAAAATGATTTTAATTTTTGTTAGCGACATACAGATTTTTTTTCATTTTCTTCAAACCTCACAAAAACCCTAAAGTATATTATAAGTTTTTATTATTTGAAAAGAATTTAAAAAAATTCTAAGTCATTTTAAAAAGGTAAGTTTTTACATTCTGGTCCAAAATTTGTCAGCCTTCGTCGTTTTAAAAAGGTGAGTTTTTACATTCTAGACCAAAATTGGTCAGCCATCGTCATTTTAAAAAGGTGAGTTTTTACATTCTGGTCCAAAATTTGTCAGCCATCGTCATTTTAAAAAGGTGAGTTTTTACATTCTGGTCCAAAATTTGTCAGCCATCATCAGCTATTGGGCTTTTATGGTATGCTAATAAAAAATTATATTATAAAAAAAATGTTTCATCAGGATGTGTTCTAGAATCTTTTTGCTTGTTTGAGTTAATAAACTCATGTTGGGAAATTTGTCAAATGAAAAAAGTAATCATAATATCGGGAGTGGACTTTTGTTTTATGCTTGAATGAAGATTTTCATTTCACAGAATGTTTTTTTCTCTTCTGAAAAATTTCTGATTTGTTGAATAACTTGAAGTTATTTTTTATTTTAAGAGTTACATAGAGAAGTAAGGGTCGGAAAAGTAAGGGGATAAAAGAGGAGAGTTAGTAGGGAGAGTTAAGGAATAAGTAGGGGAAGCTAGGTCAGTAGAAGTAGAGGAAGTGAAGAAGGGTAAAGTGAGTAAAGTTAAAGTGGGGAGAGAGGAAGTATAGGAAATTTCAGGGGGAGTGGGAAGCGAAAGAAGATGAAGTAGAAGAAGTCAAGAAGAGGAAAAGTGAGCAAAGTTGAAGTGGAAGAAGAAAATTTCCGGGGGGAAGTAGAGAAGCGAGAGGAGAAGTATAAAAGTTGGGGGTGTGAGAAGTGAGGGTAGAAGAAGTAGGGAGAATGTTAGTAGAGGAGGCAAGTGTGAGAGGGGACAATAGAAAGTAAGGAGACTCTAAATAAAGGATGGAGAGTATGGAATTGGAAGTATAGGTGGGGTATGTGTGATGTAAGAGGAGAGAGTTAGAAGATGTAGAGAGGAGGTAGGGGAGGGCTTATGAAGGTTACGATCGGATAGAAACCAGTCTATGAAGGAAAGTAGTTGATAATTTTAAGGTAGGAGAGCAAGGAAAGGGAAATGAGAATGTAATAAGTAGGAGAGGTAGGGTGAATAAGTATAAGTGCATAAGTATGAGACAGAAGTAGAAATTAGGGACGCGTAAATAGTGGATGGGAAGTAGGGAACGTATGGATAAGAACTGTATGGGATCAAGAGTTGTGTGTGCGAGGAGGTAGAGATCAGGTAGAGCCAGGCTTGCGAAGGATATTAAGGGAGGGCAAGGAAAGGAATAAAGATAGAGGAATAAAAATAGGGGAGCGGAAGTACAAGAGTTGAAAAAAAGAACCATTGGGCGCGAAAATAGAAGATGGAAAGCAGGGAAGGTAGAGTATGTGTCTTGACCATTAGGAAGTAATTGCAGATGGTACTAGGATGTAGAGAATAGGTGCTAATAATAGCTAGTATAGGATATGATGTAGCTGATGAGGGAAGGTGGGGACAAAGAGAACGGAAGCAGAACTAAGGATAGGCGGACTAGAGTAGAGGAAGTACAAAATAGCAAGAGAAGTAGTGAGTGGTGCTAAAAGAAGGTAAAGGAAGTAGGAAAGAGATTTCCGGTTAGTGACCTCGAGGATCTAATAGGAGGGTGAGGGTAAGCATCTAGGAGGAAAGTAGTCACGATAGGAAAGTGAGAAAAGGTGTAAAAGGGAAGGGAAAGAACAAGAAGTGATGAGAACGTAGGAGGAAGATGAGTGTCGGTAGGGAAAGTAGGAAGAGAGATTTTGATAGAGTTTTTGATAGTTTTTGATCTTTAAGTCCTTTTTAAATTAGGACGACTTTACAAATATAAATTATTCCTTGATCTACTAACTATTTTGTTTATTAAAAAATAGTTATTAATTGATAGGATGAAGTTTTATTTTTTTAATGTTTTTTAATTACTTCGAAATCATGTTTTGCGTGTTCCTGACCACCATAAGAGACATAGGCGACCCCGTGTTCCGGTTTGACCTTCGCAGGAAGAAGATCACCGTGATGCGTTGCTCTTCCGACGACCAAGTTGGAACCATCCAGGTCCTGACCAACAGTAATCATTCCAGGCACAGTGTAACGAGCTCCTGAGTATCTGACCCATTTGTACCCTAGAACATGAATCCATTCATACATTGTGCGATCAGAGAAACACAAACTACATGTTTCGAATTTGCATTTATGATGCTTATATGGATATACATAGACATACTATTTGATTAACAATTGTCTTCTACAAGCCCTATTCTATAGAGTTGTTTTACATTTACATCACGGTTCACTCTTCAAAAGCTTATTCAAAAGCAGACTGGGATTTATCAACTGGTTCGATAAATGTTTGGCTATCCGGTTAGGAAAGAGGGTTTTCGAATTTTTTTTAAGGTTTAAAAAGATTAGAAATATTTCCCGAAATTAAAAAGAATTGAAAAATATTGCAAAAGATTTAAACTGAATTCAATGTTCAAAGATTTCAAACTTTTTAAGGAATTTTATGCGATTTCAAACAATTTCCTAAACTTCAAAAGAATTTTGATGGGTGTTAGAGAACATAAAAGATTTTAGGGCATTTTTTAATATTCTAAGGGACTTTAGAGGATATAAAAGATTTCAAAAGATTTGTAAGTATTTAAGATGTTCAAGGAATCTGTATTATCATCAGTGAATAACAGAAATTCTTAAAATTTGATAAGATTAGTTGGAGATATGAATTAAGAATTTTTTTAATAAAATTTTTTCTGAAAAAATATCTTCTTCTTCGCTCCGCTGGGAATCGAACCACAGACCTTCTGATTGCCGGTCAGGTGCTTTCCCCTTAAGCTACCAGAGATATCGAAAGAAGAATCCTTTTTCAGAAATACACCCATTATTTTGCCAGGTGTTACGTATTAAAATTTTTCAAGGAATCTGTATTATCATCAGAGGACAACAGAATTTCTGAAAGTCTTTACAGGCTAGATGAAGCTATGAATTAATTTTTTTTAAATTGAATTTTGTCTGAAAAAAAGATATTCTCCCTTCGCTCTCCTTGAAACCAAACCACAGAACCTCCGATTCCTGGTTGGGTGATTTTCCGAAAATGATCCTTTTTCAGAAATACAATCATTATTATGCCAAGGGTTACAAGCCAAATTTTTTAAGGAATCTGTATTATCATTAGAGAACAACAAAATTTTGTAACGTCTTTACAGACTAGATGGAGCTATAAATAAAAATTGTGTTAATTACATTTTTCTCTGAAAAAACTCCTTCGCTCCGCTAGAAATTAAAAGAAAATTTTCAGCCAAAGTTTAATTTAAAAAAAATTAAATTCATAGCATCATCTAGTCTGAAAAGACGTTAAGAATTTATTTTATTTTCTGATGATAACACAGATTCCTTGAATAAACAAACAATTATTTTTTTAATGAACATAGCGACATTCTAACTTTTTTGCGATGATTTGTAAGTTTTAGGGTTTAAAGCTTTAGTTTGTCCAATTTTTTGCTTTTTTTCAAATCCACAAAAAATATAAGTTATAAAAAGAAAACTCTTTTCTGAAGTTTGCAGCCTTTCATCCTTAAAGAAGGCCTTTCAAGGTTACGTTTATGGTTTTCCAGTTCTTTTGCGTATATCTCTGATGTTTCAAAAAGAGTTTAATTAAACTGGGGTCAAATTTAACATCTTTTAAAAATACATTAATAAAATTTTTTGACAACTTTTAGCGGGAAATTCAAATTTTGACAGACGTTCAAATATTAAATATAATATAATATAATATAATATTAAATAGTCTAGTATATTTCAATAAATAAATAAATTATTCTTTCTAATTTCTTTGAAGGAAATCAAACTTCATTTGACAGAAAGCTAATAAAAAGTACTTATTTTTTCCATTTTTTTAAACCTGGCTGTGTAACGGAAAATTAACTTGATTTTTTAATCGCAATTTCCAGTTTTCCATCATAATATTTTCAAAGTATCAAAGTAATGCGAATTAATAAGAAAATCAAACAATTTTTGGTTGACAGTTCATTATTCTCTGTTGAAAAGTCCAGTATACAATCTTTGGTCCAGAATTAAAAGTTTTTTTTATAAAATTTTATTTATTAATTATTTTTCACCATATTTAAACAGTCTAAGAAATCTAAAAAATTTCGAATAAATAATTGATATGTTAGTAAACGGTGTGTTTTTTTGCTAATGTATGTGTTTCTCTTTTTCATAAAATTCGACAAGTATTTGAAGGACTGTCAGAATTTGAATTTCGGGTTAGATTGAAAAAATTTAATAATGAAGTTTTTAGGTATAATTAA
Organism: Druon quercuslanigerum; assembly: GCA_010014905.2. Classification (NCBI taxonomy): domain Eukaryota; kingdom Metazoa; phylum Arthropoda; class Insecta; order Hymenoptera; family Cynipidae; genus Druon; species Druon quercuslanigerum. The sequence continues at coordinate 10,474 of JAAAKG020138589.1, forward strand.
TTTGACCCCAAGGTGATTAAAATCCACCAAAAGCAATCCAAAATATACGAAAAAAATTAGAAAACCAAAAAATAAAATAAAACAATAACTAATCTTTTGAAACTAAAAACATAAGAAAAAATATATTATTTTTAAATTCCAGGTTTTTCAATATGAATTTTTCTAGAAATAATAGGTACTAATCTAGCCTAATTATTAAAGATTTTTCTTCAAATATATTTTTCGATTTATAGGAGAGATAAATATTTTTTTCAAAACATGCCCTTCTTTTGCAAGTTTTTTTACTTTTTCGAACCTGATAAAAAAACAAAGACAGTCTTTAAAGTGTTTGTAATTTTTTAATATTAATATTTAACTTTTTCGGCTCATATGTGTGATTAAAATGGATCTAAGAAGAAAAAAATAGACTATGGTCCAAAAACTGCCCTTATTAGAAAACCTCCTTTTTAATTTTTTAAAATTTGTAATTGTAACTGTTTAAACTTTAAATTATAACATTCGAGTAAAAATAAATTTAATTGTTCGCTTTTAAATTTTCGTATTCAAAATTATACATTTCATATCTCTTCTAAATATAAATTAACTGTACAACTTTGGATAGCATGAAATTTCAAATTATTAAATCTGAATTGTGCATATTTCGATATTATGTTTCCCTGATTATATTCTCTTTAAATAATAACATTTTCATATTTAATTCCGTTAATTAAATTACTGTGTTTGAAAGTGCAGAAAAGCAGGAATGGAAATTTAACTTCAGAGTTAAACACACGAATCCAATTATTTTTGAATTCAGATTAAAATCATGGACCTCTATTTTATTACAATTAGTATCCTCAATCGCGCACTATGCGCGCATGTTACTTCTCCATTTAGAGAACAGTTTTAATTTCAGGGTAAAAATTGTTAAATAATTGGCAAAAATTTCAACAAAATAGCTAAACCATCAATCAATAAAATGAATTTTTAAACAATCAGATTAATTTCCTGCTAAAAAAGACAAATTAAAAAAACGGGGACATTCTCATACAAAGAGAAGAATTCAGAACTAAAATAATAAATCTTTAAACAAACAAGTTAATTGTTAAAAAAAGTTTAATTTTCAAAAAAAAAAATGATTATCCAAACAAAAAAGATAAATTTTAAACCAAAATTATAATAGTTGATGATGATTTAAAGGTTTGAAATATTTTTAATCTCTTCAGAATTCCTGAAATAACTAATTTATTTTTTTCATTTTTCGAATTATTTCTAGAATTGTTTTAAAATTTTCTTGATTTATTTTTGATAATCTTGGAACTCTTTTGTCATGTTTTATAATCTTTTTAAATATTCTTTTAAAGTTAAATCAAAAACCAAAGAATGCCTTTGAATATTCCCAGGTAACAGAAGAATTTTTTTATCTGCGTTTTGTTTCAATTTTTTAAAATTTCTGAACTGTTTTAAAACTTTTTGAAACTGTTTTCAAAATTCTAAATATATTTGTAAATAATTCGAATTTTTCCTATAATTTTGAATAAACTTTGAAAAATTAATAAAACTCTCTACAAACCTTCTAGTTTCTGCCTTGAAATTTTTTCAAATGTTTTAGAAACTTTATAAATATTGATTCAAAATAAATTAAAAATAAAAAATCATTAAAATTTTAAGATAAATTTTAAGAAAAATTTTTAATCTTCTTGTAACATTTTTACCTGATTGATACCTTGTAAAAATTTTTAAGTATATTTTATATTTAGTTCTTCTTTATTCATAAAGTGTCCCGTAAGGGTTTACATGACTTCCATTCCTTACCACTTACATCATAAACAATAAAAGAAAATTTCTACCTTAATATTTACAATATTTACAACTATTTACATAATTTCTTATATCTATCTTGTTTCTTAACTTAACTCGAGCGAGCGGTCGAAAGCGAGAGTGCATGTGCAAGCGAAAGAGAGAGAATCAGAACGCAAACGCAACTTAGTCTACTTATGCTATTACATATCCATTACTTACAATATTTATGCTTCTAATCTAGGCGACTTCCGTTTCCTTATTCTTCTACTTCCACTTTTTTTTTGTCCTCCTATTTACCATTTTTTCACATGCATTCTTTCATTCACCCTCACTCGCTCCCCTA
>JAAAKG020138590.1:0-12597 GCA_010014905.2 Druon quercuslanigerum
AAAAGCAGAGCGCGAGGGGGGGGCGCCACCGGCGCACAAGAGATGCTTGTGCGTGGGGGGGGGGGGGGGGGGGGGGGGCGGGGTATCGATAATTTAGTGAAAAAAGTGAATTTTTCAATAATTTAAAAAAATACAGGCAACGTATTTTAAATAAACATATTACAATATTGTGTGCATCATGTAAGAAACAATTTGTGAAATTTTTAGTGAAAAATATCTAAAACTAATCCGTTGGCAGCCAATCTCTGGAGACGTCTCGAGAAAAAAGATGTTTTGCGGTGGAGGTCGTTTCTCGGCACTCGATCATCTGAAATCAAAAAATCAAATTGCTTTTGTTATTTTATGAGTTTCCCCAGGTAAGCCTGTCGGGTTATTTTATTTTTTTCATTTGTTGTTATTTTTTATTTAAGAATAACAATTTGACCGATTTTTTTATTCGAAAATCGCGTTTTTTCGCTTTCTATTGTCACCAAAGTTGAAAAATCAGTAAAAAAAACTCGACAGGGTTACCTGGGAAAACTCATGAAATAACTAAAAAAAAATTTGATTTTTTGATTTCAGATGATCGAGTACCGAGAAACAACCTCCACTGCAAATCATCTTCATTTCGAGACGTGTCCGGAGATTACCTGCCAAAGGATTAGTTTTAAATATTTTTCACTAAAAATTTCCCAAAATGTTTCTTACGTGATATACACATTACACAATATTGTAATTAGTTAATTGAAAATACATCACCTGTATTTAAAAAAAAATTATTAAAACATGCTCATTTTTTCACCTAATTATAATACATCCCTTTCCCCCCTTAAATAATTTTCGTATTCATAAAAGGTATTTTTATGATATAGGTAAAATATTTTATGTTAGAAAAAAACATAACCAGGGTGTCTAGCATTTCTGCGAAAAAATTAGTGCAGTTTTCTATGTTTTCCAGGACAAAAATAAGTTTCTTAGATACCTTTCTAAATATTTTTCCAATGCGAAATTTTCTATGTGCCTATAAAATCCGATTTTATGGTCAAAACCCGATTTTTTTGTACTTTTTGTTAATTTGGAAAAAAGACGGTTTCTAGTCTCTTTTTGATTAGAATTAGTTAAAATTTGACTGATTTATCGCCCTTTGGGCTGATTTGAGTTAAATTTTCAATAAAATAAATAAATTTTCAACAAAAAAGTGGAGTTTTAAAAAAAATTAATAAATTTTCAACATAAAAAGATTTTTCACTCAATAAAAAAAAATAATTTGAAGTTTCAAGTTAAAAGACAAATTGTTTTGTAAAACAGTTGCATTTTCAACTCGAAACTATTAGTTTACCGCCAAAAGAGTTAATCTTTAACAGAACAGTTGCGGTTTTAACCAGCCAGAAAATATTATAAATCAATGAAAAAGCTAAATAAAAATAATTTATTAATGGGCTAGAGTAACAAAATTTTTTTTTAAAATGTTATAAACAAATTAATTATTAATAGTAAATTTTTCGTGATTTGGAATGATTAGCTAATTTTGACCCATAGCTTTTGTATAAAGTATCTCAGATAATGATGTGCGCTTATACTAAGTTAAGAATGACTAATGATTGCCAATTATTTTAAACAATTTTTATTAACAAATGCGCATTTTGAGCATTTTTTAATTAATAGACCTGATTTTTTTCGAAATTAATTCAAAAAATCTTGCAGACGAATCTATGTAGATAAATCACTTAGGTTTATATGTTTCCGGGTTTTAACATGATAAATTGAAAAATTTTAGGTTTCAAGTTTAAAGGTTTAAGGTTAATTTGTTTCAAGTCTAATTTATTTTGGGTCAGGATTTTTTGGATATAGGGTTTATAGATGTAGCGTTGTTTTTATGCAATTACATATCTCTTTAATGAATAATGCACACGACATTAAAAAAACATTAAAAAAAAAAAAAAAAGTACTATTCATGAAGAATTGGGCGGTCATTAGATTTTTGTCCATTTTCGGCCAAGAAATGCTTGCTGTCATATATCTGGTCACTATAGAAAATATGACAGCAAGGATTCTTTTTCAAAATATTTCGCATTGAATAAAAAAAAACCTTTTAATGAAAAAATGGTCAAAATACGCATTTGTTTACAGAAATTGTTTAAATAATTAACAATTTTTGGTCAATATGAAAAATATGATAGCAAGGCGTCTTATAAAATACATTTTAAGTTGATTTCGAAAAAAGAATCAAGCCTTTTCATCAAAAAATTGTAAAAATTTGCATTTGTTTATAAAAATTGTTTAAGCAATTGGTTTTTTTTTAAAATTAGCTAATTATTGCAAATCACAAAAGAATGATTTCTGTTAATTAATTCGTTTATAAAATTAATTCAAAAAATTTTCTTGTTTTAAATCCCTAATTAATTATTTTTAGTTAGTTTTTACATTGATTAATGACATTCTCTAATGAATTTTATAGTCCTAGAAGAAATGTTATCATGGAAATGTTCAGCAACACAAAGTTGAAAGTTTGTTGTTACATAACAAATTTGCGTTCATTCAAAATAAAAATTGCACAGCTAAATGTTATACCTAAAGCCTTAAGGTCATTAAAAAAAAGAAAAATCAATGATCCGTTAAGAATTAAGACTCCGGATTCCATAACCACGCATAAACCGCACGAGTTGGCACCTGATGACTTGAAAATCAGTTTTTGAAAATTTAACTTTTTAAAACATCACTTTGTAAAAAATTTCATGGCGCATCTTTGTTATCTGGATAAAAAAGTTTTATCTTTTACGGTTTCTGTAAAAAATTTAAAAAAAATTAATTTTTAAGACCAGCAAATTTGTTAAATATATTCACTTCAACTCGATCCGAAAGACAAAGTTCTGAATATTTCAAGATAAAAATTTAAAGCACTGTCCTAAAAACTGTTCTCAAGATAACGTGCGATTTAAAATTATTTGATTTTGTTAAATAAGAAAGTTATACATTTTTTTGGCAATCAGTATCAAAATAACGTTAGATAATTTTCAAACGCTTCGTTTATCAAGGGAATTTTGAAAAAGCCCAATCTTCCAGCAATAAGAATGCTTAGTAGGATATAATTAAGTTTCCTGAAAAGTTTTATCCTTATTGAATTATTCGTTAACAAAATAGGAGCATTTTAATAGCACTGATCGAGTGCGTGTTAGATGACAATTTCGGAGTCTCGACCTGCTCGACCTCAGCCCTCGCCTCTGGACTGGAATTACTTTAGTCTATTTATTTGTTTACACTATTAAGTTAAAATTTGAACATCAAACCACAAGCAATTATTTTTTGGTTAGAGAAGAGCCATTAAATATTTATATCTTAAATTATATATACGTATTTACAGGGTGATTACAAACATCAAGAAAAGTATATCTCACAACACAAATTTTAAAACAAAATAATAATTTTTTAAACGGAAAAATCCATTTTCAACCAAAAAGCTTAAATATCTACGGATAACTGATTTTTTTCTTGAAAATTTTGTAGAACTTTATTTCACTGGTTTTTATTCAAACTAAACTTGTTAGTAATTATACTACTCATGAGATAAAAATGGTTTAGAACATATTAAATACTTTTTGTAAAAACAGTATAAATAAAGTTCGTAGACAATCTCATTAATAACATAATAAACCGATAGAGTATCATAGAGATTAAATAAACATTACGGCTAATTTATGAAGATAAAATAAAACAGAAAATTAGATAAGGTATTTCCAAATCGAATTCATACTGAAAACATCTTTAATATTTTAAATTTATTACTCAATATAAAAATCCTGTTTCCTTTATTTTCTCTAGTTTACAGTAGCATGCATATTAAATATGCCCTAAATTGTACTTATGCAAATTTTTAAGAAATGAAAATAATAAAAAAATACTCTTTAAAGTTAATTAATTTATTTTTTATTCACTTTCATTAGTATTGAAATTTTTATCTTTTTAAAGGAAGTGTACGTACAAATACCTTGTTTTTCTTTACCTTGCTAATATTATTATCTCTATTTTCTTTGTTACTAATTATTTTTCTGCCTCTAGTTAGAGTTTCTAGGAAACTCAACATTTACTTTTTTAGTCATTTATTATAAATATTTATAAATTTATTTGCTTAGGAACAAAATACAATGTTCTCTTAATTTCAAGAGATGTGTAACACTTTCCTAGCCAATCTTAAAAATTAATTGAAGATGCCCTCGCTTTTTGTTTACATTATGTTTTAAATGTACACCTATTTCAAGGAGATTGTACACAAACATAGTTGTATTCTAACGGGCTAAATAGCGCTATGCTACTGGGCTCCGAAGTTATCGCCCCTCACGTGCTCGGTCAATGCTATTTAAATGATCCTATTTTGTTATAGAATAATTCAACTAGGGTAAAACTTTTCAGAAAACTTAATTTTATCTTACCAAGCATTTCTTTTGCTGGAAGCTTAGGCTTACTTAAAATTCCCTCGATAAACGAAGCGGTTGAAAATTGTCTAACGTTATTTTGATACTGATTGCCAAAAAAATGTATAACTTTCTTATTTAACAAAATAAATAAATCTTAAATTTAACATCGTCTTAAGAACATTTTAAAGGACAGGATATTTAGTGAATCTTCTGGTCTGAAAAATGAAGTTGTTTTGATTTTTTACAGAAACGGTCCTAAGAATCTGCTTTTTCTCAAACTGTGCGATAGTGGGACATTGTCGTAAAATCAATTTCATTTATTTAAAAATTCCTTTTGTATTATTGTTTTTAGGTTTAAATGGTATTTTTAAAAATACTGTTCAAAATCCAGTCCATACTTGGATTTCCCAAATAATTTGTTTATGGAAAATAAACGATTAAAATGTGTGATGTTGATGTGGTGACTTTATCGCTCAATTGGATGAACACGGTGTTGCTGCGAGTGATTGAAACAAATATTTTTAATTTTTTTTTTGAAATGTAACTTAATATACTTTTAGATTAGACGCTTATCTATAAAATCCAGTTAAAAAAATAATTAAATAATAAAAATTATATAAAAAACAAATTATATGAAAAGTTTGATGACCCCATAGTTACGAGTAGGAAGTTGTTGTAAATGGTGTCCATAATACATTTTTTATTAACTTAAAATAATCCCCTAAACCGTTTTTTTATTTGTGCAAAAATCATTAAAATTGCTACGTATAATAACTTAAACGCTAAATATGAATGTTTTATGTGAATATATTCCATTAATTACTAAAAACTGGCCGTATTTTTTAAATTATGAAATAATTTTTATTTGACAAAACAAAATTACAAGTTATTGCACATACTAACAGTTTGAGTATATTGAGTAAGTTTATTAGCACTTTTAAACTGAAGAAAACTTACAATTACATAATATTTAATAAAAATATAACTCAATTCAGGAAGGTAAACAACAAAAATCGAAATTAAATAGATTTGTACATTTTTTACTTTAATTGTTTGTAAATTAAAGGTGTCTACTATTATATTCGCAAACAGCTTTAATTAAATTTGCTGCATCATATGTGTCTTTTTTACTTTATACTTACTCCACATTGTTTAAAATTTGCATTAGCTGATTCCACAGCTTGCTCCGAGTAAAACCCCAATCCTTTATTTGTCGTCTCTCAAAAATCTTTAATATGAAAAAAACGGCATGAACTTTCAGAGTTACTTTTATTTCTAAATCTAAATAACTTTTGTCAAAAAAAGCGATCTTATTAAAGTAATCTGATTTTAAATCTTTTGAAAAACAAGAATCTACAACCTCTTTGAATGCGTCAAAACATGTAACAAACTGCATGCAAGAAAAATTACTCTTGGCTGATATTGCACTTTTTAGCCCACTAAAAAAGCCACTTTGACGCCATATCACCATCTCTGTGCTAAGCATGTGTTCTCAAAATGTCCTGGTTCAGTTCACAATATTGTACTGTTATAATTTTTCTTTCTCCGACAAATAATGACTTGAAGAATTTTTAGACGAGTAGTCTTCTATTTAAAGAGGGTGACTACATAAGTTTTCAATAATGTATAAACAACACAAAAAAATCTTTTTAAATAGTTATGTTTTAAAACTGATTTTTTTGTGTTTTCAATGTCATCGAACGAATTGTTTCAGGTAAAGATTTAAATTATATATTCAATTCATTTTATGTTAAAGTGTATTATTAAATGTAAAAATTGAATTTTATCAAAAATGTATGTTTTTACAGACAGTTTTGTAATGATGTTGTTATTCTGAAGAAGATTCAAAGACGGGTCGAAACTTCGATTTATTTATTTAATGACCTAAATAAGCATATATACATATATTGAACGTATGAACAATATAATTTCTTAATCTCTATGAAGGATATATTTCCATATCATTGTTAAACGATTGAATAGATAATGCTAATTTAAAAAAACCTCCACCGCTATCTGCCTCAATTTTAATGTAAGATTCACCTACTTTACAAGATTCCTCAACATCATAGATTAGTTTTTAAATTTTTTTACAAAATATAAAATATTCTTCTTCTGGCGTATTTTCTGATTTAGAGTTAATTAAATCGCATTTTGTTGCATTAAAATGGAAGTCAAGTGTGTGATTAAAAGCTTTGATTTTGTCTTTTAGATTAGGTTCCAATATTTTTCTTTTTTTTTTTGTTGCAGTTCGAAGTGATTTAGCGATTCCTAAAGTTGTGTTCGTTGACAAACCAAAGTAAGTACAAATTTTCGATTAATTTTCAGCGAATGTTATCCGTTGTTCATTTTTTTGTTGTTTATTTTTTGTTACGTAAAACACTAACAGCCATTGGTCTACCTTTACTCTTGAAAACAATATCGAATCAATATTTCGACCCTTTTGATAGGTAGATTTTTCTGTAATTACAGTACACACCAAGTGTTTTTTCACTTTATGATCTAATGATGAATTCAAGTTTTGCACTTATTCTTTTTCTGTACAAATATGACTTTTACCTTTTTCGATAATTGATAAACATTTTCCACATTTGTTATTTGCAGATTCTTTTTCTTTGATTATTTTTGATGGTTGTAGAAGAGGTTATTGAAAAAGTGATATTTACTTTGATCTTTTACTATAACACATAATTCACAAGAAGACGGCTTTTCAAAACTTGATCGAGTATTATTAGGTAGCCAAAAATTAAAATAACCGGCTGGCATCACAATATAATTATTATCAGAATTTTTATTTGCATGAATCTTTTTTTTTTGCAATTCATACATAGTGCTTTCGGTAATCGTTTATAGTTATTGTCATAAGTTACATGCTTATTAATTAATTTTTTAAGAGTATCTGTTATTGGAAAAAGAACTTTTTTTTCTTTTCACACGAAAAGCACAATTTTAAACGACAATTACTGTGCGACATCATACGCACTTTGATTTGAGGTACTGGTTTCATGTTTTATCCACTAACTAAAAGAACGAGACATAATTTAATTTTGATGTTCACACTTCGTACTACAATACAAACTGACAATATTATAAATAACAATATATACAACTCGCAAATATTGGACAACATTATTATTTACGTATTGTATTATGAAATAGAAGAATGTATGTAGCTATGCGTAGGCAAGTCAATATACATACCATTGCAGTAATTTGATGTAAACAAAGAAACATGCATTTAGTTTTGATGTAAACAAACCAATAGTGCTTTCAAAGATCATTTTGTTGAATACTTTACTATTTACAGATTATTATTAAGGATCGATAAAGTAAATATTTACATTTTCTAGAAGAATAAGCATTACCATTACCGTTTTAGTAATAATTTTCAAGTACTTCAGCTTGCTTAAATATTATTTCAAGATTGTCTCATATGGTTATACCAGCTTATTTAGCGTTTGAGTTATTATACATAGCAATTTTAGTGAATTTTTCACGATTAAAAAACTGGCTCATGGGATGATTTTAAATCGATCAAAAATTGATTATAGGCACCATTTGCGACAACTTCCCACTCGTAACTTTGGGTTCCTCAAACTTTCCATATAAAATTATTCAGCCCCATCGTAATTTCCCATAAGAAAAAAAGTTTCTGTAACTGTTATTCAGAATCCTTAATATTTGAATTGAGTTAAAACTTAAAATTTCTCTTTACAATTAGCAGTTAGACAATTGCTTTTTTTCTGACAGGTCACCGAAGTCTCTTAGTAACTTATTTAAAAGGAAAGTTGTATTCTATATGATCCGTTCGGAAAATTTGAAACATATTGCAAATCTCTGTTTTTTCTCAGCAAAATATAATCGCAAAAAGAGATTATTCAAAACATAGTTTTCTGTAATGTTTATTTATGATTTTTTTAATAACTAAGACGGGAAAGGAAAGTTAAAGATTTGAGAAAAAACCAGAACTTTATAGCAATCATCTAAGAGAAGATTGTTATAAACAATATTAAATTGTTTAAACAATCAGTTATGCTGAATCTTAATAATTATTAAGCTACTTATAATAAAAAATAGACAAATAGTTAAAAAAAATATAGAAAAAAAAACACAACATTTTACCATTAAGTAAAGAGAATACTATAATAATAATAAGAAATTGTTTAAACAATCACTTTTGTTGACATTGATGAACTATCACCTCCGTCCATTTAAAAATTGAAAATGAAATGAAAAATTTCTAAAAACATCTGAACTTTCAAACTGTATTCTATCCTAAAATTTTTAAAACAATTTACGTAAATATTCAATGGTCAGCGTAAAATGGTTTGTTATGAATCAAAAACAATTTTAATGAAAAACAAACAAAAAATTTCAATTAGCGTCGAAATCTCGCAAAATCAATTTTTTTATTATTGAGGTTTTTTGGCACGCTATACAATACACGCTTGCCTATTGGGGTAATATTTAAAAAGTAATATTTTATTTATATCCTTTGGCTAATTGTGAAGAGAAATTTTGAATTGCATTTTGATTCAGATTGATTCTTTCAGACAAAATAAATCGCATAGTCGATGAAATTTTTGAAAAATTGGTACTGTTTGAAAATTATGATCTCTGATGGAAAGCCTTTAGTAGATTGCAGCATAGATTTTTAAACTTAATAATAGTTTAAATAAAAAAACAACTTGTAGGAATATTCAGTATTTTTTAAATTACTTAACCTAACTGTAAATTTAATATTCAGTTTTATTACAATTTTCAATTAATGTACCTATTTTTTAAGATTCTTTTTATACATTCAAATAATGTATTAAATATTTAATAAAAAAAGTAACAACAAGGGATCGCGTTATTTTGTTTAAAAAGTAACAGTAACGGCAACGCGTTACATTCAAACCGTAACATGCCAAACACTGATAATTTCATATTAAAAATTTTGAAAATAAAGCAAATTCATGCAAACTCCTGTAAAAAATAAGAATCCAACAAAGAAATTTAGACCACACGAACAAACACAGAATTCTTTAATTAGAATCTGCAATTAAAAAAAAATTTAATTAAATTTTTAGTTTAAATTTCTTGAAAAATTAGGGCAAGAAAAATATAAACAATATCAACAAAGAACAGATATTCACTCTTCAATACCTGAAAATCGAATAAGGGTTTTTATTTTTGTCTGAGATTTTTGTTTTTAAAAAGATTTTTTACAGATTACAATTAAATCATTTTTTGTTTGTTCTTCTTCATTCATTATGTGTCCCCTAAGGGTTTACATAACTTCCATTCCTGAAAATATTTTCGCTTATACATTAAACAACAAAAAGAAAATTTCAAACTTACTATTTACAATTATTTATAACTATTTATATAAAGTCTTATATCTATCTAGTCCCTTAAATCAAGTGAGCGATCGATAGCGAGAGCGCAAGTGCAAGCGAGTGAGAGAGAGAGAGAGGAGAGAATGAGAACGCAAACGCATCTTAGTCTTCCACTTTTTTGTCCTCCACTTTACCATTTTTTTCATATGCATTCTTTCATTCACTCTGATTCGCTGCCCTAGCACCCTCCGACTCCTACATCCAATCTTCTCCTAGTCCATCCTCCCATAGAATTTTAAGCACATTCTCTTGCCCGCCTCCTTTATCATCCATTCCTCTCCTACATCCTTCCCATACGTGCTCCTATGTTTCTTTCTCCCACTCACATATTCTAAACTTTCTGTTCTCTTCCTTTTCCCAATACCTCCCCTCTCTTACCTCGTTTCCCAATCTAAATCGTGCTACTGTGGTCCACCTTCTTTCTCCCCATCCCTTCTCTAAATACTTTGGTAAACCTCCCTTTTTTATCATCTTATACCATTTATTGTATTTTGATTCCTCAGTCATCCGCCCTCTTTCTATTAATTGTCTTTCCTTGTCCTTTTTTTCCAAATCTTCATATTTTACTCCAGTCCTGCCTTCCATGTCTCTAGCATTCAATAACTCCCTCCTTTCTGCTTCATATCTCTTTAAATCTATCGCCCTCCCTCTCCTCTCTTCTACCTCCATCAAACATTTTCTGGCCAACTCGCCTCCCTTTGCCTCCCTCAGATTTGTCTCAAATTTCCATGCCCTCTTTCCCGCTCTGATACTCAATTTATTTATTTGCGCTTCTTCTCTTACCATGTATCCTGGCGTCCTTTAATCTACCCCTAATGTCCACCTCATATATCTTTTTTGTAAAGTCTCAATATCTTTCCTTTTTTTCTATCCCCATATCTCTGCTCCATAACTTAATACTGGCCAAATCAACGTATCAAATAACCACATGCTCCTTCTCCAATTTTTTTTAATCTTCTTTTTTCGATTCGCCATCCCTGTTTTATTACCCCTGCTGCTTTTTTTATTCTTTCTCTTATGTGAACTCTATGATCTCCATTCTTTTGCAAAATATATCCCGAATATTTAAACTCCTTCACTTCTTCTATCTTTATACTCTTCCATTTCCCTGTATATTCTTTTTGTCTCCCCCCTCCTTTTCTAAACCTTATTATCTTTGTCTTTTCTACATTCAAATTCAGCTTTATTCCAACCAAGGTGGGATCAAAAAAGCCATTCCTTCTTCATCCTCTGCCATCAGCACTATGTCGTCTGCGTATGGCAGTGTATATATCTTTTCCTTCCCTATCCTAACTCCTCCCCAACCTTTTCTCCTTATTTCTTTTGCCAAGTCTGATATTAATATATTTAATAAAAGCGGGCTTAGAGGACATCCTTTTCTCACTCCTCTCACTAACCAGAAACTATCTTCTACTTGATCCCCTACTTTTACCCTGCTTTTTGTCTCTTTAAAAATTTCCGACACTCGCTTCATTAACCCCTCTCTTATCCCCTTTTTCACCATAACTTTTTCTATCTTGCCTCGGTCTAATGAATCAAAAGCTGCCTTTAAGTCCACGAACATTGATATCATTTCCTCATTTTCCCTTTTAATCCTCTTATTTACTAGATAGTTAAGAACATATATGTTGTCCATCACCCTCATTCCTTTTTTAAACCCTGCCTGATTCTGTGGCTCTATCTTTTTTTCCTCAACTTCTGTCTTCAATCTCTCCAAAAAATAGTTACATATACAGTATACAGTGTTGACATCAGAGTGACACCCCTGTAATCTTTAACCTCCTCTTCTTTGCCTTTCTTTACTATTGGTATCACTGCTCCTTCTTTCCATAACTCTGGCCATCACTCTTCTCTCCATACTCGATTACACATTATCCATGCCTATTCCTCTAGTTCTGTCCCTCCATATTTCCATACTTTATTTGGAATCTCATATATGCCTGGTGCCTTTCCATCCTTCAATATGCCTAATACCTTAAATATTTCTGCCCTTGTTATATCCTCTTCCTCATCTCGTTCTCTACCATATTTTCCTCTCTTCCTAACTTTTCTTTCTACTCCTCCTAGGAGTTCCAAAAAATATTTTTCTAACTCTACCATTTCAATATCTGGGTTTACTCTTTTTCTTCTTCTCCTTTCTCTATTTACTACCTTCCATACCTCTTCTTCCGTCCTAGCCTTCTTCGCCTCTTCCTTAAACCTTTTATTCTCTTCCTCTTTCTTTTGATCAGACAACTCAGAATACTCTTTCTTTTTTCTCCTATATTCTTTCCCTATTACTTTTTCCTTTTCTCCACTTTCTTAATTCATTTCTGACCTCCTTTTTTTTCTCTTTACACTGCTCATCCCATCTACTTCTAGTCCTCTCTTTACTAACTTCATTTTTGTTTGTGGACTCTGATCCTCTTTTTACTTCTACTATCATTTTTTCGATCTTCTCTTCCTTATTTTTCTCCCCCTTTTTGATATTTCTAACCATTTCTCTAAACTTTTCTTTTTCTTGCCTTGACCAATCCTCTTTACCTACACTCTTTATCCTTGCGCCCTTTATATATATATATATATATATATATATATATTGTAAGAAAAATGTTATTTTATTCAATTAAATAAAATCAACACCTACTGTGGCTTTACGTAGCCACTCAAAAGATACCTCAAAACGCAACACTCAAAAAAAAGATCAACAGCAACATCACGAGGCTTAACCCCAAATCTCAAAACGCAATACTCAAAAATCTGCAGCAAAATCACGAGGCTCAACCCCAAATCTCGAAACGCAATACTCAAAAATCTACAGCAAAATCACGAGGCTCAACCCCAAA
>JAAAKG020138591.1:0-12596 GCA_010014905.2 Druon quercuslanigerum
CGCCTTTTTAAACAGGCCGTGCCGCACAAGAGTTGGCCAGAGTGGGAAAGCATCGAGTGGTGGGAGATGCGCGCGCTTGAGTTAGAATAGCCGGAAATAGTGTTTCTCTCTCTCTTCTTTCTCTCTCACTTTTTTTTATAGTCGAATACTCTTAAATCTAAAATGGTTGTCCACCGAAATGTCGTATGCGAGAAGGAATCTCGCCCTATGCGAGTCGCGTATAACAATTTGCTAATAATAAAAATAAAAATAAAAAAAACGAAAGAAAGAAAAAGGGAAGCAAAGGCATGAGGTTGGTTGTCTTCTCATTTTTCTTTCCTCTTTTTTATTTTTGTCTTAAATTTTTCTTCAAAAAAAAAATTATTTCAGATCACAATTGAAGCATTTCTTGTTTGTTCGTTTTGGCCTAAATTTGGTTGTTGTATACATGTTTTTTACAGGAGTTTGCATGAATTTGATTATACGTTAAATAAGATTTTCAATTTGGATTTTAATCTAATTTAAAATGTCCCTATGCATCGGTATGGAAGAACAGGGCTAAGCTTACACTTTTTCTTAAACAGTCGTTTTGTAAATTCAAAAAAATGTTTGACAACGCATAAGATATGGATTGATCAAAAATATAGTTTGCTACGAAATTTTGCTGATGTCTTCGAACTGCGATGCCTTGTTTATTAATTATTAGAAAAAAAGTTAAGTGATGTTTAAAAAAAGAAAAGGACACATTTTTTGTATTTTTTATCATTATAGCCAACTAAATTCTGGATCCAATAATGCTTAATACGTTGGCGAAAACATTTTTAAATTTTTTCTGATCCTATATTGTGAAGGTACTAGTTTTATGTAAAATTGGACTATGTCGGTTTTCATAAAATCTTTACGTTTTGAGACCCCCTGAGTGAAAAAAAACCGGATTTGTACAAAAGTGTTTGTCTATCTGGTTGTATGTCTGTACATGTGTAAATCCTGTAATTTAATGGAATCTGTACTATCATCAGAGATACTTAACATCAATCAGTTTAGATTAGTGTGGCTCAAAAACGTTCCGTTTTTTAGAAGGAAACGACCCCCCTCTACATTTTATTCCAAATTCACAAAAATAAATTCCCTAATATTTTATTAGGTTATTAGGTAGAGATAATTCTCTACCGGCCCCGATACTTTTTCTTCACATTTTTTCAAGCCCTGAATAATTATTCTAAAAACTCAAAAAAGTGATTTTTCCCAAAATCATCACCTGTTAAAAAAAAATACTAAAAACATTACGAAATTTCTTTTTTCGGATTTGGAATAAAATGGGGGTTGGGTCGATGCCCTCTATCTTGCAAAAAAATTTGAAGGACATTCTTTCGCCAACCTGGTGTAGATATCATACCACAATCCGTGAAGATAGCAATCAACACTAACGATTAAGTTAACTGTTAAAATAACAGAAAATACCTAACGTCATTTCACAATAGATAGAAAATAAATTTTTCAAATTTTAAAATTAACTTTGGCTTAATATTTATAAAAAAGAAGAGAGTTCTATAAATTAGTTGAATTTTTTAAACCATAAATATCAACAGTCAACCATTTTCAAACAGAAACCTAATTTGAACGAAATAGTTGAATACTCAGCCCAAAAAATTCAAGTTAAAAGAAAGCTGCTGCAATAAAAAGAAACATTACCTGTTTACCAAAAAAGATAAATTTGCATACCAAAAACTTCTAATAACTATTAATTGCTTAAGTGACTTTGTTTGTTTACTTTAAGATTATATAAATACGTTTCCTTAGGTTGCTCAAAAATATTGAAAAAGATTTTTGAAGATTTCTAAAATGTCTAAAAAATATCTAGAAAATTTCTAAGATTTATTTTTCAGCATGACACAAAATTTTAGGCAAAACTGACGTCATTTTAACATATATTCAGGACATTTTAACGCTTGAAAAAAATATTAAATGAGAATTGTGAAAATTTTATGCAATGTTTTTTCATCAAAAATCGTACAGAGCTTCTAAATTTGTTGTTTTAAATTTATTAAAATCTTCTATAGATTTAAATTATTTTCGAACCATTTTAAAACTTCTAAAACTTCTAAATATCTTTGAAAATAATTTAAAGTTTTCCTAAACTTTTTTAAGAGCCTCAAAAAAAAGTATGATAGTATTTTGAAATCTGTAAAGTGTAACGTTAATTTTTGAAAATAAAATCTAAATCATTTTATTAAATCTTTCATAGTTAGAAAAGTTAACAAGTTTTTCCTAAAGAAGGAAAGAAAAAAATTTACTTTCTGGACCAAAATAAAAAAGAGGATAGAAAAATGAGAAGGCAACAAACAAAGTATCCTACCTTCTCTTTTTTATTTCATTTCCCTTTTTTATTTTTATTATTATCAAATCACCATAAAAAAACACTTGTAAAAAATATTTAACAACGTTACGGTACTAATACAGCACCACTATTATCAAGTCAAAAAAATTATTTTAAAAAATATCTGAGCAGACATGAACAGCAACAAAATCACGATGCTCTGTTCCTTTTTTTTTACTCTCGGGTGACAGGAAGATAGCATTGTGGTTCTGTTGCTGTTCCTTCCTGCTCGAGTATTTTTTATTTATTTTAAAATTTTTTATTGAATGCTTTTTTGTTGCTTTCATAAAGGCGTTGTGTGAGTGCCTGAAACGTTAATGACTATTTTTAGCAAATGTTTTTTATTACGATATGATAGTATTAAAAGTAAAAAAGACGAAAGAAATAAAAAAAGAAGCAAGATGATTTGATTGATTGCCTTCTCATTTGTCTTTCCTCTTTTTTATTTTTGTCCAAAACGGAAATTTTTATTTCTTATAAAAAAATGGTTATCTTTCCTCAAATTTTAATAGGAACATCTTATGTTGGATGTCCAAGTTTGGAGGTTAGATTTTTGGTTTTATTTTCAGAAATTCTGAACATTAATTTTATTACGGGACATTAGATAGGATTTTAAATGTGATTTTAATCTCATTTAAATGTCTTTAATTATAACTGAATCTGCTCTGCAATTTCAAGTGATGGGGTTACGTCTCATCTGTAACGTACCGGATTATAAGATGTATATTCGAAATCATGACGTAGCAATAAGTACTATGTCACGTAGCATATTGTACAATTTGGAACGTGAGCAGTATGCATTATTTGCAGAGGACTTTGAAGTTGGAAAACTTAGGATAGGACAAAAAAGACACCTCTACAAATTATTCATTCTAAATTAAAAAAAGGTGGCAGCGGTGGGATCCGCTCAATTATATTCTTTTATTCCAATCCTCTCTTCTTATCAATTTTCTTATTCGCTTTCCTAAATTTTGTTTTGCTGTCACTTTTCATTAAACCAGTGAAATTTCAAATTGAATATTGTTTTCTTGTTAAGTCAAATTGATTTTATGAAATGATTATAAATCCTACATTCACCGTCCCATGAATTTCGATCAACCAGGGAATTTTTTCCAGTTTTTAAAAGAAGGATTATAAATTTAAAAAAGGTGGCTGCGATGGGATCTGCTCAGTTGCAATCTTTTGCTAAAATCCTCTATTCTTTTTTGTTTCTTGGATTCGCTGTCTCAAGTTTTGTACTGTTCACACTTTTCAAAGGAGCAGTGAAATCTCAATTTCAATATTTTTTTCATCACCCAAATAAATTCTATGAGATGATTCTAAATTCTAGATTGAGTCTTTCATTAACATTAACCAAATCGGGAATTTCGTTGGGAAAAAATTACTAGACAACTGTCCCTGCTACACCATTTTTCATAAACAAGGTAAAACTTAAAAAAATGTGACAGCGGTGGGATCCGCTTAATTACATGTTTTTCTTCTAATCCTCTCTTCTCGCTTATTTTTTCTAGTCGCTTTCTTAAATTTTTGACTTCTCTAACTTTTTATAAGAACAGCTGCATTCGAAATTGAGTATAGTTTTCTTGATAATTTAATCAAATTTATTTTTCTAAGATCATTTTAAATCTCAAAGTCGTCCTCTAATTAATTTTGATCAAGCTCTTAATAAAAATGTCTAAACAAAAAAGTTTTTTCGAAACAACAAAAAATGAGATTTTTTAACATACGATATAAATTTGTAAACAAAACAAAAAGCTTTAAACCAGAAAAAAGTTCTATTAAATTGTTGAATTTATTATCCAAAGAGACGTATTCTCTGCTAAAGATTTGCAATTTCTAACGGAAAATACAAATTTTCAACAAAAATCTTACTTTTCAACCAAAATAGATGAATTATAAGTTACTTTTTTAAATATTAAGAAAGTTATTCTAAAACTTAGAAATAACTTAACTTTTCAGTAAGTAGGGTGTCCAGAGAGTCCTAGGAACAAATCTGATTTTATTTCTTCAAGTTTTCTAGTTCAAGAAATTAAGTTTTTCCTGTCCACCTTTTGTTACATCAAATAATCAAATAACCGTTTGTTATACATGTAAAATATGAAATATATCGTTATTTTATTCGCCAAAAATTTCTTAAGAAAGCAAAATCATAAATAAACAAATTATTAATTTTTTTGGAACCTAAGTCGTCTTTGTAAAATCTTGGGGAATATTTTTAAATCTTTCAAGCCTTTGCAATTCTTTAAAATTTATCTTTTTGTTTTCTTAAGTTTTGTTCTCCTTTTACATCTCATCAGAGCAGTGACAAAACAAATTAAATATTATTTTCTAGTTAAATTAAGTGGATTTTTTAAGATGATTCAAAATCCTAGATTGGCCCTCCTACTAATGCTGATAAAACTGGGAATTTACTGGTGTAAAAATTATTAGACCACATGTTCTAACATACCGGTTTTTAGGGGAAGGATTATAAATTTTTTTGAAAGTGGCAGCAGTGGCATTTGCTCAGTTATACAATTTTATCAAAATCCTGTCTTCTGGTTTATTTTTTTGATTTACTCTATTAAATTTTTTTCTGCTGACAATCCCTATCAAACTAATGGCTTTATAAATTGAATGTTGTTTTCTAGGTTATTCTATAGAGTTGATTTTGTGCGATAATTTTAAATCCCAGATTCACATCCTCAATAATTTAGTTCATACTGGGAATTTGATGGTTGAAAATTAGTAGACACTCCGTTCTAACAAACAGCCTTTCAGGAGGATTATAAATTTAAAACAAGGTGGCAGCGGTGGGATCTGCTTATTGCAACCTATTCTTAAATTCCGCTCTTCTTGTTTTTTCTCTGGATTTTCTTTATTCAATTTTACACTATTCACACTTTTCAAAAAACCAGCGAAATCTCAAATTGAATATTTTTTCCTTTTAAATCAATCAAATTTATTTTCTGAGAATATTCTAAATCCTAGATTCACCCTTTCATTCATTTAGATCGTACCATGAATTTCTTAGGAAAAAATTAATAGACACCCTACCATAACATACCGGTTTTTATGAGAAGGATTATAAATTTAAATAGGTGGCAGCGGTGGGATCTTCTCAGTTACAACCTCTCATTGAAATCCTTTCTTCTCGTTTATTTTCTGGATTTCCTTTTTAAATTCTGTACTCTTCGCACTTTTCAACAGACGAGTGAAATCTCATTTGAATATTGTTTTCTTGTTAAATCATTTATAAGTGATTTCTGAGAATATTCTACATCCTACATTCACCCTTGCATTAACTTTAATCTAATCGTTAATTAGTTGGGCAAAAATTAGTAGACAACTTTCCCTGCAGCAGCTCTTTTTTAGAAATAGGAGAAAAATTCAAAAAAGGTGACAGCGGTGGGATCCGCTTACTTACTTCCTTTTATTCTAATCCTCACTTTTCGTTTATTTTCTCCAAGCACTTACTTAAATTGCTTAATGCTCAACGTTTTATAAAGCCAGTTATATTTAAAATTTAGTATTTCGTCCTTGTATCATTTTTTTCCTTAATTTTGTTCAGGCTTTTAACAAAAATGTCAAAACGAGTTTAATAAGATCTTTTGGAGAGATCGTGTGTACTGGGCAGGATAAGGAAAAGTAAAGACCACAGTCAGAGAGAATTAAGGAGCATCTCTAAGCGCGTAAAGGAGACAGCTTTCAATTTGCGTGCTGGTCTCGTGACGGTAAAATGACCGTTCCACGACTGCATCGACTATGCAGATTGTCCTTAAATTGGCTAAGCGTTCACTTCGTTTATCTCCATCGCGTCAGGCGTAGGCTCCGGGTAAACGAGAAAATTGCTCGACTGTCAGCGACTATACGGCCTAATCGGGTCTTACAATAAGCCGGTGTCGCACTTCCGTCGATCGCACCCATTTAAAAGGCTTAACAAAAGCAAATTTAAGCTCTTTTTATCCACTAAAGCTGAGGTCATTGACCTAAAGTAGCTCGGTCCTTAAAGCAAATGAGAAGCTACTTTGATGGCGAGTTCGTGTTTGCCACTGAGAGATAATAGACTCGTCTCTATGTAACGGCTTCGGGGAACATTGACGAGAATCGTCCCTGTCGTAACGCTTTAGAATTCGCTTGTCTGGCATAAAGACTTTTTGCTATTTTGCATTATACATGGAGAACAATGAATTTTACATTCAGAAGAAAATTTTGTATTAAACGGTAATTTTCATAATTCATTTCTGTCCTCATAGTTCAGACAAATTAGCTTTCGTGCTGGAGCTTGAAGCAATCAGCAATTTGTTTTTGCTGAAGACGATAAATTTGTGGATCACACCAAGCAACACTATTGTAGGATCTAGTTCTCGTGCAAGAAGCATACAAATCTTTATAAACAATTACCTGGAAAACAAGTAGAATATCTGAAATTAGAATTGGGTTGACAGTTTAACATTAATTACCTGTAGGGTTGCAAGTGCATTACCTAGAAGCAATTAAAAGTAGAATACATGTGATAGCAAGTGGATTCCGTGGGGTTACAAATAGATTACCTGGACTTACAAGAGAATTACTGAGGGTTTACAACATTACAAAATGGATTACCTGGGATATCCAAGTGGATTATCCTGTATTATTTAATTTAATTAGAATTTCTCTGAATTTCAACTGTATTACCTAAAATTTCAACTGAGTTAATCGCAAGTGGATTCGCAAAGATTATACTGAATTAAGGATGTATGCTATTTTTAAAATGATTTATAAAATCAGCAAAAAATATATATATTATTAATTTCTGTAGATCTTGATGGAGGCTTCCAAGCACACTTCAGAAAGAAAAGATCGGGTTATTCTTATGTTTCAGTTTTCGGCAAGGTGTTATAAAATGAGGTAATTTCTAAAAAAGGGTAATGATTTTTTATTTTGAAACACTAAGAATACATTTAACAATAATTTTTTTAATTTTTCAGTTTTCAGAACAGCCTGATCTTCGTATATTTTAGTTTCCATAAGAAGAAGTTTCTAAGTCCAAAGACAACTTACGTATTTAAAATGTATTTTTCCAAAGAAGATTCAGCAAAGAAACAAGGAATTTAAGAACAAATTACAACTCGATTGTCACACGCGTGATTAAAATATATTTTGAAATTTGGTTGTGTGATAAAAAAAATGGAACGATCCAACTCATACAAAATTCCTTTTAACTTTTGTTAATAGTTCTTTTATAATAATTTTTAAGCAATAGAATCTACAATATTATATTTTTTCCAAAATTGTCTATTTGTCACGTGACCGCCTACAGTTTTGAGCATGGTCCAATAAATACATGGTCTAGCGACTTGAGGGCCCCGTTTCGTTCAAGTCACGCAGCCGCATAATTCCACAATTTTGTTAGTTTAACCGCTCAGTTCGAATTTGACATGTACTTTCCCCACTCGACTTTTCGTGGTCCTTTTCGAGCTGTCATTCTCATAAATCGAGAATCATACATATTTTGAACTGAATTTCGAAAAAATGGTCCTTACCGAGTTGTCATTGTCATGTCTTCATATATTCATTATACCACGAACGTTATTTAAATTTGTAAAAAAAATATGAGGAAGAGTAACAATAATTATAAATAAATATTTAATATGCTTAATATGTTTCGATCCAATTTTTCTCTAAAATTGAGAAAAAATTTTAATAAATAAAACATATTAATGACTTTATGTGCCGTGTACACTGTATTATATAATTTGATTCATTCAGGCCTTTCCCGATTTACTGCAATTTCATTTTATTTTATAAATACATGCCAGTTTTTGTCAGCAGGAAGAGGTTATGAAACACATAACCTAAAATTTTAATCAATCCCTATTTTCCTTCAACCTTATTCAACATTACAATACATTTGATTAGTACTGAAATATTTCTATACCTCAAAATTACAAAACATTCTAATTCTCAAATTTGTAATTTGAAAATCACTTACATTTGCCGCGTTACTTATCTAAGATGGAGAAGTTATGCGGCAAGATTCTGATTGGCTCAGTTTTTTTTTACTTGCGCGTGGCTAGACCATGTATTTATTGGATCATGTTCCGGAGTGCTGGTATCTTAAACCCATACCCTACCATACTTGACCGTCGCGTTTGGTTTTATTCTTTTCATTGTTCAATGGAAAACGACTTAACAAAAAAGTAAACGAAGACGAACTTTGAGTTCTAAACCATTTAGGAGACGACAAATCACATTTCCAAATAGTTAGGAAAATTTTATTGTTGTACGATGAAAATATTTAAAGCATGCAACTGACGAAAGCCATTTTATAGTTTTTATAGGTTATGTTCGTCTCCTAATACTAACGTACAGAGTTTCATTGTTGCTTTATATTTTCGAAACATTTTTTCTGTTGCAAATTCAACTGTTATGTTAAAAATTCGTCTTTCTGGGTTAAAAATTCAGTTCCTTTCGTAGAACATTAACCTTTTCTTTAAAATTCATATTTTATTGATTATAACTCAACTGAAACCTCTTTTAGATAAAAAACATTTTTTCTAAAAATGTGTCATTTTGATTTAGAAGCCCTTCTTTTTCAGCATAAATATTGCTCCATTCTTGGAAAAAATGCAACGGTTTTGTTAAAAATAAACTATTTCCTAGAAAAGTATCTTTTTGTTCAAAATTTTTCTTTTAAATATCTTTCTTTAAAAATTTGGATCTGTATAAACATTTAAATATTTTTTAAAAGTTTTTATTTTTAATTCATCTAATCTACCAGAAATTTTAGCTTTCACGAATTAAAATGCAACTGTTCGGTTAAAAATTTAATCTCTTTTCTGAAATTTTTCCTTTTTTATTGTAAAATTCACCTACTTTAGCGAAAATTACATCTTCCTTGGATAAAAATGCAACTATTTGGTTAAAATTCTGCTGTTTTCTGGACGACTTTTTATTTTTAAAAATAGACTTTAAGAGAAAATTGAAAAATAGTGCGATACTTTTTAAAAGATTTCCTTATATTTCAAAAAAAAAATAAAAAGATTTTAAGGACAATGTTTTACTTCCGTAAGATTAAAAAAACAATTGAGGCGAATAAATATTTAGAAGGTTTAGAAAAATTAAAACAAAATTTTAAACTGTAAAAGATTTTCAAAATGTAGATTTTTTACAGGTATTAAACAAAAACTTTAAAAGCTTTAAACAAATTTTGAAAAGACTTTAAGTAAATAAATAAAGTTTCTTAAAATTTCTTGGAAAATTTTAATGATTTTAAATAAATTCTTTTACATTTTTAGGAATGTTAAAAAATTAAAAAAAAATCGAGTCGGCTAGAAATATTTGTTGCAATTTATGAGGAGTTAAATAGATTTAATATATTTTTAAACTTCAAAACATTTCCGGAAATGTATCAAATATTTTGATTTTTTTAGGCAATTTTTTTTATTTTACAAAATTAAAAAAAAAACACGAAAATTTGAATAATTTTAACATATTAAAAGGTTCCATAATTTTGAAATGATTAGAAAAGAATTTTCTAAACATTTATGAAAAAATTGAGTACGATTTTTTATTTTTCAAATGGACGCTAAGAGAAAATTGAAAAATATTCCAATACTTTTTAAAAGATTTCCTTATATTTCGAAAAAAATAAAAAAATTGTAAGCAAAATGTTTCACTTTCGTAAGATTAAAAAAACGATCCAGGTGAATAAATATTCAGAAGGTTTGGAAAGATTAAACCAAAATTTTAAACTGTAAAAGATTTTCAAAGTGTGGATTTTACAGCTATTAAACAAAAACTTCAGAAGCTTTAAAAAAATGTTTGAATAGGTTTCAAGTAAATAAACAAATTTTCTTAAAATTTCTTGAAAAACTTTAATCATTTTAAAGCGATTATTTTAAATTTTTAATAATTTTGCAAAATTAAAAAAAATTCGAGTCAGCTAAAAATATTTACTGTAATTCATAGGGGGTTGAATAGATTTAAAATATTTTCAAACATCTAAAAGTCCTAAATATTTTCAAAATTTTTTCTAATAATTTTTAAAATCCTGGCAAAAACCGTTTTTTAATCTTTAAGTTCTCTGTTAACGCATCTGAAAAATTCAATAACCTTTTCTAATTTGCTTAAGAATCTTTCAAATTTATATTTATATTAATTTAAAAAGAAACTGATAACAATTGTTTTCTTGTCAGAAATTGCAGTATTCGTACGACTAAAAAAATGTTTTAAAAGAATTCATTATCACATAAAAATATTATTTTATTTACTTATATACAGCATTGCAACTTAAAAAAGCTTTTTTTTTCGAAAAAGTTTAATATTTTTATAACCATAGTTAAGATTTAAGAAATTTAAATAAGATTACAATGAAATTTAAAATACTATTTTACGTCCAGTAAACAAATTAAATTATAAAAAAATTGTATTTTGAGAATGGAAAATAATTAATTTTTTCAAAAAATAGAAAAGAAAAAAGAGGGAGAAAAGGGAAAGAGTCAACCAAAAACCAACCTCTCACTCTTTCTCTTTCTCCGTCCTTTTTATACTACTTGGGGACCAACATGTTTCGAGGCCAATTGAGACCTCCTCATCAGGGAGTAATTTATTGGGTGAATCTTACCTCAATTTTCATGGAAGAAATCTTTTTATTAGATTCTTATATAAATAAAATATTAAAAATTAAAATTAAATAAATAACAATTTTTTAATTTATTTTCAATGTTTTTGATAATATAATAATCTAAATACATTGGTTTAGAATCAACAAAAAAAATTTACTAATTCACATAACTTTTATTTTGAAGTGATTAAAATTTGTAAATTTTATTTTATCTAATTTTTCTGCGAAATTTGCTTTAGAGTTTGATACACTGATATTGATTCCTATCCTGTCAGCAGACGGCCTAGCAGTCATTTCCATAAAATGCTTCCAGGTTCTGTCTGGAATTTGAATGGGATGAAGGCACCGATTTACATCAACCGACCAGAGCTTAGGATGATTTATTATTTTTTATCCGGTAAAAATACTCGCTCGAGATCTGAATAGAAAAATTCAAATATTTTATAAAACTTTTTATAACTTGCATTTCCCATTCCAATTATAAAATAATCCTGAGGGGCTTTTCTATCTTGATAGTCATAAGCTCTTTTTATTTCGAGTGCAGATTCAACAACCGCTACTCCGGGAGGCTTTTTAATTAACGAATATTTTTTTGCAATCAAGCTGTGATTTTATTGAACCGACAAATATTTGTTCATCAGGAGACACATCACTGAAACCAAGAGCTAAAAAATGCTCAACATATTTTGTTGAATCAAGCTTTGTTTTTTTTTTTTGTTGGGTATAATCGCAGCATCGGAGAGACAAAATCCGGAACAGAGATGAAACTGCGAGGACTAGATTTTCGCTTTCAATATTAAAATTTTAATCAAAACTCGACTGTGAAAAATGCGCGTTCGCGAGCAAACGAGTTTATATCCAGGTGTGTTATCCAGACTGCTATTGTTTTGTAACAGCGAGTGCAGATTTGTTTTCCTCGAAATTATTTGAATAAATTGTGTTCGAATGGAATAGAACGAATTTGATTTTATTACAATTTTTTTGTAAGTTCTGAAAATATAATATTTATCGCTCTATTAACAATAATTAAAATTATAATTTACTTTAGAATTTAAAATCCTTTCATCCTTTTTTAAATGTCCAAACAAGTTCTATTTATATTTGTTTAAAAGTCTTTCGCGCAAAGCATGCCTTCAAGTCTTATATTATATTATATAGCATTATTTAACAAATTTTACAATATTGTGTTTTAAAATCTTTCGAAACAATAATTAATAATTTAAAATTGTAAATATTTCAAATTTGAAACAAATATATTGAACGATTTTGAATTTAATACTTTCAAAATCAAAGAATTTTAAATTGCCGACACTGAAAAGTGTCCAATTGGAAAATTCCCGAATAATAAAATTCGTGAATAATAAAATTGCCGAAATATAAAAATACCGAATTGGAAAAGTACCGAATATTGAAATTCGCGAGAAAATAATGTTGCCGAAAATTAAAAATACAGAATTGGAAAATTCCCGAATTTGAACAATTGCAATATTTTTACAAGTGTGTTTTAATGATTACAAATACCATAACAAAATTTTATGTTTTTAAATTATTTTTAATGCATAAAATTTCGAAAATTATTACTGGAATTTAAAATAAAAATAATTTTAAATAAAATATTTCTGGGTGACGAATTTTTTTAATGTGCATAGTATT